>KK499852.1:292378-324937 GCA_000688715.1 Glossina pallidipes | reverse complement strand
AAAAAAAAAAAAAAAAAAAAAATTTTTATTTTTAATTTTTTTTAAAAAAAAAAAAAAAAAAAAAAAAAAAAAAAAAAAAAAAAAAAAAAAAAAAAAAAAACAAAAATCTTAAATATCATGTATATGTATGTATGTACGTAAGTATAAAAACTCATGACTTAACAGCTAAAGTCTCTTTATCGTCGTAATAATCAATTATTCTTCATACAATTTCACCGCTTGCTCCGTAGTTAAGTCCGTTATTGCGATGGTGCTGATGATGATGATCGATATGATGATCTTGTTCCATTTGTTCTTTAAGTATTTCCAATTCCCTTATACCAGATACGGTTACTTCGTATTTATGTGTCACCAGTGAACGATAGAAATGTATGGCGAATGCCAAAAATACAATTAAAACCGGTATAAGGACGATACACGCCGACCAGGCAGCCGGTTGGCTAAGATCATAAAATTTTACCCAACACAAAATGGCAATTTCGAGTAAAAATAAAATTAGGCCCAGCAGTGTAGAGAAAGCCCACGCTGTCTCAATGTACCAGTGCAAGCGTTCATGCGGTGATTCATGCACCAAAGAAATACTGTGGAGATTGCAAACGGTTTCAATATTGGGCAGTATGCAAGTGCTAATCATTAAAGCCAACATATGAACGGCTACCAAAAGTGTAGTGCAAATGGCGAATGCCACTAACATACCGCCCGGCACCTGAGTATCATTATTTAGTTGAACTTCAACCATCGCTACCTGTAAGAAAGAGAAAATTTCAAGATATATTTACTGTTATTAAAAAAATTTTCATATTTAGTCAGATTACTTTTGAAGTCATAGAAATGGATTATGTTCCGTTGTCGTTGGAAGTACTTTTCTTTCTTGGAGGGAGGAAAAGCGTAGGTCGAGACATTAAAAGTACTTTAGGGCATAATACAAGTAATTCGCGTGGAGAACTTAAATAACCGACGGTCCGTTTTCTAAAGGCTAACAAAGAGTCCTCTAGCTATCCAATGATCGAAGATGAAAGTTGTTCGCTCTTTAAATCTTATATTTTTAAAGGGGGACCATGTATACGATTTTTATCCGAGGTTTCTAAAGACACTGTTCGCAAAGATAATATGAAGCATGTAGATCCTAACATATGACGGTAGTAACCTAATTAGTTCGGATAGTTCGATATCGAACATATAATACGGTCCATCTTACTAGCACACTACCTTACTCGTAGGTGTTCGTTATACCAAATCTGATTGCAGTCGACTTTGTTAGGACCATATTTTCAAAATTCGGAAGGGCTTCCTTTTCATTAATTGTATGAAGAAAAAATGGCCAAATATAAGATACTATACTAAGTTAGTCGTTTGAATTGAACGTACACTTCATTTGCACTCTACAACACGTAACTGGTACTTGACTTCATTCATAGGCGCAACTATTGAAAAAAATTTGATATCTATTGGTGTCAGGACTTCCGTATGAGTTGCTGTATTATTAAAGAGGAAAGTCACTCTAAATATTTCCGCTATTAGTCTTTAATTAGCTTAATAGCTTTTTTGAATTCTTGAGAATATCTGAAAAAATTCATTATCTGAAAGTAATTTGCTTTGATATTTCGGAGAAATCTCCTGCCTGACGCTTTTTAAGTCCACTAATATACTAAGAGATGGTTTTAGCAATTGTTTATGTTCATCTAAGAGATGATTTCCTAAACTAAAATACGTTCGTATAGCTTCATCGAGATGACTGTTGAATAGAAATAAGGATGAAAGCGATTCGAAAGAAGGAGAAAAATTTAAATAACAAGTTTTTCCTTTTTTTCGATCGAAAATTGAACATTTTCATTTCAATACTTTTCAATCATACGCATATATACATATATACATGTATGTATATACGTACATTTATATGTACATATATATATATAAAGTGGAGTTAAACTCCATATTGAGCAGATAATAAGACTAGCAACTACCAAGTCGTTGCTCGCAGGCTCCAATAATCTCATTACGATTTGGCCGAACTTCTTCGTACCTATGAGGAATGCTCAGCCGGTAAAGTCATAACAGTTACTAAATGGACACATATCTCCTTCGTTGCGGTCATTTTTCTATCTCCTCCTATCTTACCAAATTTCTTTCTGACAATCATCGCGGTACATGTATGAGGAAAAAACACGCCATGCGAGAATAGTTCCAAGGTTGTCATCTCTTAATGTTTTTCAAAACTAAATATAATTTTTAAAATTCGAATTCTTGTACTGTCTTTCCTTCTATTCCAAAAAAAGAAAATTTTCAAATGTTACTGCAGCTTTTCACCCTCAAGTAACTCACTCATTCGTCGGCAGTTTCGAAAGGTCGAAAGGTCTTTATTTGGAAGACATTATTTTCAAGTACCGCTTGATGAGGGAATGCTCCCAGCCAAAATAGTACTAAGTTATCTTTGAGCTGACTTGGAACTGATTTGATTGCTTTTTTATATGTCTGTTTCGTAGAGAGCAGATCTGGTTGAACTACGCCACAAATTGCTATTTGAAGAAGACATTTATTTTATTCAAATGATCAACTTTTGCAACTTTTCTTCGCTGATTTAATGAAATTTTCGATATGCCATAAATTATATAAAAAAATATTAATGAACGAGAAAGAGGGAAAATGAATTCTTTTTCCAGATCATATTTATATGGGGTGTCCAAAATTTATCCAAGATTTGAATTTACTGATGTGTTTTAGTTCAAGGTAAATGCTATTGAAAATGGTTGAAGTCGCACCAACTTTTCGGCTGTTTCCCATTTCCTTTTTTTGAAAAGCTCTGATCCGAATAACTGTAGGATGTGATAGGGTATTCAAAGGTGCACCGTGTTCCATTATAAATTTTTTACTTGTTTACTTTTCACTCTGTCACAATTAGCATTCTACGTCGCAAGGCTTTTTCTTTGATGCTCTTTTTCAAAGGCTCTCGGTTAAGAAAAAGCTAATGGAGTACAGTACAGTACATTATCATTGGAATCAGGGACGTTTGCGAAGTTTCAAATAATGAAATGATATGTGCATGCGCCTAAAATACAGTTTGACAAATTTTATTGTGGGGGCCACCCTTTTTGTATATATATATATATATATTATATATACATGTATATATTACACAGTATTGGCAGCGGAAATGCAGATTTGGTTTCAAACCTCAAGTGCGGTAGGGTTTTCAATACAGCCGATAGCCTTCAGATGCTTGCGCTTTAAGACTACCTCTAGAATTTATTTCTTTGGCTAAATTGTTAATAATAATAAACTAAATGTGTTGCGATGTAGTGCTTCACCTCTACCTCGAAGCTATACTGGCTGCGAGTGTGCCTGCCTTATTTATTCATGAATATTAACCTTTTCGTTTATTCTCGCTTTTTAGTTCTAATGTCTAGCTTAAGATGTACTGTGAGGACCCAAAGTCGTTCCTCGTTTTGGGCTCACGGATTCTCCGTCTCTGGGGATGGGAAGAGAGTGCTAAGTTGAGGTAAAATAGGAAATAACATAGGTTAAGAATAGATTAAAATAAAATAGGAGTAGAATAGGAATAGATTAAGACTAGGAATAGAATAGATTAAGATAGAATAGGAATAGATTAAGAATAGTGTAAGTTTAAGTTAAGAGTAGAGTAGGGAAAATTAGTTTGGTCAATCGAGTTTCAGACTGCAGGCAGTCGAGTTTAAGATCTCGAAGTGTCGAGACGGCAGAAAATATCAACGTTCAGAGATATCGAATATATTGTTAGCAATTCGCTAAATGTAACGGTAATAATCAATTAATAAAAGGAAAGAGCAAGTCCCTGTAAAAATAGAAATTTCTTGTGTTTTCCTTCCCTGGGCCGCTGAGCTGCCTCAGCCAATGGAAAAGGGACGAAACGTCCTCACAGTACTTTACCGTTAAGGGCCTGGGGCGGTTACTTTATTGTGAATGAAATCCATATGTAATTATATGGATAAATAAATAAATGGCTTGGCTACCAAAGATCGCTATGGAATGCTGCGCCCTCCGCTTCTCCTTTTAGCTTTTACTATTACTATTTACTATTAGCACATTTGGCGATAAATTGGAAGACTTTCCCTCATTGTTCAAAAATTATTTACAAATTTGCAAAATTATGTTATTATCTCTTGTAACCACAAAAGTCTTCTGAAAATTAATTAAAAGCTTGTTGTGGATTAACTTATCCTAATCTATGGCAATTTTTTTTTTTTTTTTCTTCACAGTCTATAAACTTTGTTACATATTTAATGAATACTTGATGATAGGTGGCGTATATAATAAATATCTTTTAAATAACGCAATGAAGAAAGAGAGCTAAGATTATTTGAAATAAACCAAAAATTCGACATCGGATTTCAAATAAGAAGAGAATAAGAGATAATGATGATATACTTTGCGATTTGCTATAAGAGTTCATTCATTCATTTTCTCATTTTCATGTGTTATTGAATGAGAATTTTAATTAGCACAGTCTTTAATTATGAGGAATTTGATGAATAGATGCCTGCGCATATATATATCATTGCTTTAGTATAGGGTAAGGTAAAAGATAAAGGTAGCTGAGACGTCTGGGTGTGAATGCTGCAAAATATTTATACATTTACGAAATAATTTTGCGAATTTTTTTTTGCAAAAAAAAAATAGCGACAAAAATCTACATAAATTACCCGAAATTGCTATTTTTTGATATACATTAATGCTTTTGGTTCGCGATTGGCAGATGCGGTGCGCTGCAGATGTTCTGGTGGGAGGTATTAAAATTGAAGCTAAGTCAAACATGAATTTGAGCTAAAGAGAAGTACAAAAAAAAAGCTTTCGTTCATTTGGCAAAGAAAGTTTGACTTTTTGACCTTAAGATGTGATGGTTGGATGTATCGGGAAATGTCCACTAAGAGCGAATAAAGTGAATTACTTTTGAATAGTAGTTGGGCGAAAGTGACCTTCTTTCCAATAAGAGAATTCGCTTTAAAGGGCCTTTGGCCGCAGTTTTCACTACAAGGAAGACGGAGTCCTAATTTCTGGAAATTAGGGGACAAATCTATATAAATTGGATAGAAATACTCGCTCGAAAACTGTCTGTATTTACCACAAAGAAAGGGAAAAAAGATCCTTACGATAAGACGGAATGTCTCTTAAACTTGTAGCGCTATACAAAATTGTTGCGCTTATAACATGGTTTGAATTGTTTGTCTCTGTTCACTGTTAAGAGTGTAGTGCTTTGGCGTATTCGTTGCTTTCAATGCGATTATAAAAATCAATGCTTTCCGCTTTTTTTTTTCGCTGCTAAAAGTAATGACCTCTTAAACCAAATGTTTGTCTGCGAAGAAAGTATAGAAAAATGAGTCATGCGTTCCCCATCAAATTCAATATAAAATTTTGCCTTTTTTCGTTAGATTGAAGTTTTTTTTGTGTTTTCAAGTTCAAGGATAATTGATTTTTATACTTTTGTTTTTGTTTACGTTTTTTTTTTTGCCACTACGTCTCTGACTTATTTTGTTGTATTTTTGATTTTTATGAAAAAAAAAAAAACAACTTCAATACGATCTTTTTAGTATATCTTTGGGTATCTTTAGTAGAATATAAAACTAAAAACAGGTGCAAATGTTTTTCAAGACTCATAAATCTAAGCACGTTTTTTAATCGCCGGAAAAATTCTTATTACATTTTTTTTTTTACAAAAGAATGATTTAAGTTATGATAATTTCATTGTCCCCACGTCTTTTTCTATGTCCCGGAAATTTTCATTGCAAAAGATAACTAATTATAATATATTGTGATAAACAAAAAAAAAAAAACAAAAAAAAAAATAAATAAATAAAAAATTATAAGAATACGCGAATTTCATTTTCATATCGTATCGCACTAGGCGAGAATCGCAATATATTTTGACAGTTTGAATGCCTACAATTACACATGTAATGAGAATTTTATTGATTATCTGCGTCTACAAATGTCATATCGAGATGGGCTACATCGTACCTCTAAAGGGGATAAGTGCAGCATATTTTGATATTTTTTTTTTTTTTGTAAACATTACTCGTGATGGCATCTACATGCATTAAGAAATCCACTGGGCATTTAGATTACACGCAGAAAACACTCACTGAAGAGCTTAAGAGCTTAACTAGGGCCGATGCAGATATACCGAAAAATTCACTGGCTAGTTAGACTATCCGTGAAGAGCATTCACTTTCGCACCGAGTCTTAGTAGAGCCTATCACTTATGCCGACAATTCTATTGTATACCAATACGCTTGATGGAGACAGTAACGGTAAAGAGATGCACACGGATTGAAAAGCTCACTAGTTCGCTAGAGTGCACTTGTGGGACATTTACTTGACCACTGAGACTAAGACTGGCTGAAGACCATTTCATAAAGCAATAGTTGCAACATATTCCGATATTTTTGATAACGACACTCTTGTGTTGTAGTTAAAATTCACTAGTTAGTTAGATTACGCATATCGAACACTCACTTTTACACTCAATCGATGGTAATCGCAACATTAACTCATATATTCGATCGAATAGGAAAATTTCATCGATTAAAAGTCTACACTTACCGAAGACTCGTCTTTATATACGGCCGAGACTAGCCAGAGGCCACCTAACATTTTGATATAAGCCGGGCTCATAAATACTTATACGTATACTGAAAGTTTACTGATAAGTTGTTCCCACCGAGGACTCGACTTTATGCTGAGACTGGTCAGAGTCCACCTAATATTTTGATATAGACAGGGCTCATAAATACTTCTACGCATACTGGAAAGTTTGCTGATAATTTGTTCCCACTGTTAGGAGCCTTACTTTTATATCGGACTGGCTAGAGCCTATCTCATGAACCGATAATCACGAACTGTTCTGATATTTTTGACATATATGCACAACTCATGACACTTTTGTATTGTAGCTAAAGTTCACCAGTTAGTTAGATTACACATATCGAACACTCACTTTTATCCCCAATCGATGATAATCGCAACATTAGCCGATATTTTAGGTTTCATAGGAAAATTTCATTGATTAAAAGTCTACACTTACCGAAGACTCGTCTTTATGAAGAGACTAGCCAGGGGCCACCTAACATTTTGATATAAGCAGGTCCATAAATACATGTACATATACTGAAAAGATTACTGATAAGCTGTTCCCACTGTTAGGAGCCTTACTTTTATATGGGACTGGCTAGAGCGTATCTCATGAACCGATAATCGCGATCTATTCTGATATTTTTGCTATAAAAACATGCACAAGTGGTGAAAAGTTCACTGCCTGGGGTTATTACATATAGAGAAAATTGAGTTTCACACATTGTCTAGCGGGACTTGGACAACAATCGCTACACTTTCTGATATGTTGGAAATCTTGTGGTTTTCAAATTTCACCGTTTAGTTGTCTACACTTATCGAGATTTGGAGCTTACTTTATAAAGCGATACCTTAGGCTACTGATTGTCCACATAGTACATGAATTTTTACATCGAGACTTGCTAGAGCCTATGACGACATATTCTGATGACAGGCACAGTGATTACTCCACTACATATGTAATAAATTCACTTTCACAATCAACCGAACTAAAGTTTATGCCACTATATCCGACTCTTTCACGCCTTTGGCAAAGTCGCTTTCGGTTAAGATTATCGCACACTTTCTAACTAAACTTATTTTTCTGCGGTTTTTTTTTTTTATTTTAAAAATCACTTAAGAAAACTTGACGTGAGCCAACGAAATTTTCCTTAAAAATCTTTTCAATATAAAGTACATTTTTTTTCGCAGACTAACTAAAGAATATTTTCACAAAATTTTTGCAGTCATTTCAAATCGATTGTTAACGCACTTACCATAGCGAAGCCGGATAATAATGCTGATGTTTTGCTAGACGCTTTCAGTTTGGCTCGGCTCAGCTGCAATTTGCGCCACGATAAATAACTGGGCGAATGCAGATCTTCACCGGACTGTGACATATTACTGCTAGCGGCACGACGTGGCTGGAAACGAGAGAATGGTGTAAATGTACGTAAGGGATTAAAAAACGGATTTGGCGGAAGCTGTGTGTTTAGCGAAGGCGGTATATAATTATGGCCTACCGAACACGATGTTGGTCGTTTCGTATTTAAATAACGTACAGTGTCGTAGTTTTTTTGCGTTAAATTACTGGACGGATATTGTGTTTGAAAACGTAACGGACGACACGAATCACAAAGCTTATAATCGTGAGTTAAAAATGATGACGGCGAAGTCTGCTCTGTAGGCAGAGTTACTGGTGGTACTGGTGGTGGTGGTGGTGGAGGCGTTGAAAATGAATTCGTATATAGTTGCGGTGAATAATGGCGAGATTGTGAGGTACGCGCTGCCGAACGATGCGGTGTTGTTTGTCTTAGGGCAGACGATGATTGAATATTAGCTGTAAGGGTGACTGTCGAGCTCGATGTCGAAGAATTTGTTAAGGGCACTGTCGCCTCATCAATGCCAGCTATAATGATTGGTTCCTCTTCGTCGCCGTTGTAGTGTCGATGTGGTGGATTATCTGTGTCTTCCTCTTCTGGCGTTCCTTCGTTTGCCGTCCCGAGGCAATCGGCGAGTACATTATGATCGAGCAATAGACTGCTTTGACTGAGATTTGTGTGCTCATGTGGCAGACTCGAGAGCATTTTGTTGCCAATATACCCAGTGCTGCTGTCATGGCTGTCACGATTAATGGTTTTTGCCGTACGATAATTATGTTGACGATGTTGATTTTTCTCCTTACACTCTTTTTGCTTAAATGATGGTAACGTTAACGTTACAGTTTTCTCTTTACGCTGCTGCTGATGTTGTAAATGTAAATGATGAAATTGTTGTTGCAGGTTTATGGGAAACATAGTGAGTGTCACTCTCTTCTCGTAACACGTAACAAATAAGTTTTATTTTCTTTTTTTTTTTTTTTTTTTTTTAATTTTTTACTTTTGTTATGTTATGTTTTATTTTAATAAAATTTCCAATGCCGTCGTCTCCTTCGCACATAAGCCCATAAATTTGATTTTAAGAGTTTTTTCGTATTTTCATTAATTTACAAAAAAATATTCGCCGATTTTAATTGTTAATGCTTGTTGTAGCTGGGCACTGCTATCATATTGTGCTCGGAAGCTCTTGATGTTCATAGTTCTTTTTTTTTTTTTTTCTTTTATATCATTTATCTCTCGCTTGTATTGCGTTGAATAATGAATAGGTTTTCCGAACTCTTTCACTTCTTTCTCAGCCTTTCTTTTCACATTCGATGAATTTATTTTCAAATATTTTGTTCTCGACACGTAAATTCAAATTTTTTTGATATACAATTTTTGACTTTTTAGTTGATTTTTTCAAATTTTATTTTTTCAATATCTCTCCTAAGTGTTTATCAAGACTTTTTTCTTTTAAATGCCACTAAAATGTTTAAAAAGAAATTTATAAAAATGTTTCAAAATGACGCAAAAGAAAAAGGAAAAAATAAACAACAATAATGTAACAACAACAACAACAACAACAATTTTTGCTTTCGATATTTAAAAATGTACTGACAGAATTTGTATATTAACTCAAGTAACAGCTGACTTTCTATTGGTGATGGAAGCAAAAGTAAAGAACTGATAGCAAGAACTTACATTTTATACCGTACATCACTTGCGGTACAAGGTGCGTACATATGTAACACGCAGACGGGTTTAAGGTAGACTCAGCTTTTATTATACCGATCGATTCGAGAATCATAATCTGAATTGATCTAAGCCTGTCAGTCCGTCTGTCCATGTATGTTTGTGTTCAAACTGCAGCAATTTTTGAGGTATTTTGATGAAATTTGTTAAGGTGTTTTGGTCCAATGACAAATGCCATTAAAAATGGTTCGAATCGGTCCACTTTTTCAATCACTACCCATACAACGCTCTATTCTGAAAAGTCGTTATATGGAAGAAAATTGCAATTTTCAGCATTTCTCGTCAAAAGTGGCTAAGTAGTAGTATTTCCCATTCTAAATTGGTATGAGAACTGTGGACCGGCTGGGTCACTTCCTGAACCCCCCCTCACATATAACGAAAATTGAAGTTCCTACGACAAAAACGTGTAATTTTCAATGCTTCGTGTTAAGAATTATATGATAAAAGTAATTTAACACAAAAAAATTAATTGTACGAAATTTGCACCGTCTTGGCCTATTTTTTGGATGCTACCCTAATAAAATTGGTCCTTTGTAGAGGACGCATAACAGTAATTTTATACAAAAATCAGAATTGTGTTAGGGTATTTAATAATCTGCCTTGCCCGGCTATAATGTTCTTACTTGTTTTCACATTGAACTTTGTTTACTCAACTCAGTAAATCATCTGTTATTGGTTTGCAGAATAAAAAAAAAAAATTTGCAAATGATTTCGGCAAACCAATCGTTAAGTAAAAGTAATTATTTGTTCTGTAAAGTTTGTTTCATTTTTCGATTTGGAAGAATTACTACTTTTTTTGCCAGGGCCTTCCTCAGCGGCTACGGTAGGCGTCCTTACCTTCAGTAGTTAAATTTTCTGCTTGAATAAAGGATTCTATCACATCTTAAATTAAGTTCTACTTTGTTGTTTATCTATCGAACAAAAATTAGAGCGAATGAAGGGGGCATTTACCACGAAAAACCCCTAATAATTAATAATCTAATGAAGAACTTGAATTTAAATCACGGGCATCGTCGGTGGATGGATGGTCACCTATAGAAATATCTCTAATTCGGCGCTTGTGTTGTGTAGTCCAAGCGGCTGCTGACGGATTTTCTTACGGTCGGTTGTGTGGAAGGAAGAGGCGCGTGTGGCGTTTGCAATCGTTTAATTGATCACATGCCAAGTGGCTCAGGTGTCATGCCTACCTGTAGGACCAAAACAAGATCAGCGACTTCAGGCCTTGCAGTTCATAAAGCCTCTGTTTATAGCTAAGAACTAACAATCTGGTTTTAAGCCTTTTGAAATGTACTTGGAGTATGAAAACACAGATTAATCGATTTGAGAAATGGCGCCGATAAGGCGCACAACAAATATCAACGAGAATTGTCCATCATGGTTGTTCAAGTTTGCTACCTTAGTGATAAAGATAATTGATATTGTTTACAAATTGCAATTTTAATCTTAAAATTAAATAGAACTGGAATGTAGACAATTGGCAACAATATGCATTTAAGAGCCAATATCTCCAAAAAAACAAATTCGTTGAATTACATAGCACTTCCATTTATTTTCACGTATTTCCCATGTATTATTTTTTAATATTTTTTTTTAAATAAAATGCATCGAAAATTTTTAAAAAATAACAAACTGACTGATTGAAGAAAGTGCCATAGGTGAAATGATTGAAGAAAGTGCCATAGGTGAAAAAAGATAATCGGTAGCGCTACGATATTTCTAGAGAAACTGACATCTGAAATGATCGTTACTTTGGCCGGTCGCACGCGTATTTTTCCGACTAAGCTAAGGATGATATCAATGTTTAATGATTACAGAGCTGGTCTTTGACTGTTTCGAGACCTACGCGCTGTTTAGTGAAGTAAGGGATGGGAAAGAAATTGATTTTTCCCAGAAGAAATCGCTAAAAGCTATTAAAAAAATAGAATTCAGTTCGAGAAGTGAAATTTTTTTTGAATTATAATTAAAATTTTAAATAATTTATTTAATAAATAATTATGATTTTAATTGAAATAATTTTATTAAATAGTTTGTTTTTAAAATTTGTTAGCTTTTCGTCACGAGTTTAAGTCACGAAACATCGTAAAACATTTTCCGAAACCATACCAACCATACTTGTTGATGGTTCTCGCCTTTTCGATGGCATGAGCAAAAATTCCAGTTTGCTAAAATGGTAGGGTGACGAAGTTTGACTTCGCTATTACAACAAGCAAGGAAAAGAAAGTGGAAGTACAATCTGTTGAAATTTAAAAAAAAGTTTCCATAAATCGATTAGAAAAATCTCCAAAAATTTTCAATTCGAAGGAGTGGAATGAAATTTTTAAAAAAATGTATTTCTTCCCCTTTTCTCGGCATTTGAGCTTTTGTTGTAAAAAATTGATTGCACACATTTACTATTTAAAATATTGTCCATCTTTGGCCATCGCTTCGGCCATCTTTTAGAAATAATATCAATTCCCTATGAACAGAACAGCTGATCTATCCAGGCTGCCCACATAAGGATCCATATTTGGCTACCGTCATACGAATGAAAGTGAACAAGCGATCTATTGAAATCCGTATCAATTGGAAGGTGTAATGTCTGCTGGCAACAGGTGGTAGAGTGGGCCTTTTTAGATTAGAATTCCAAACTTGGAATGGAGCCTAAGTTTTTCGTCATTGGATATTCAACTGCATTGTCGATGTTAATGGTTCTTAGTAGTTCTCAATGGTTCTTAGTCTGCGTCATAGTTATTTGAGCTTTGAATGTCGTAATGGATCCGCTGTTCAGCACTCGTAAGGATTTAGCAACACTATCTATCCTCCGAGTTAAACAAGAAAAACCACGTTTCACGTAAATGAGGTTTTTTTTTTGGCATAGAACTAGTGCTTTAGCGAAATAGTTTATATAGTTGGGCTTAGCCTAAAGACAGTACATTCCAATGAAGAAGCAGTCAACATTTTATTCAGCACTTTCCAATGCTACTTACAGTCTTTCTCAGGAAACGGCAGTCGAGAATGTTATGAATGAATGGGGCAGGGCGAAATTGTTAATGCTCGTCAATATTTTTTTCCATCCATCCATCCATCAACGGATGTCCTCTACTCGCGCAATGTAAGAGTGACGATTACAAGGAAGCGAGGAAAGTGAAAGAGATAGGAAGGTGATGCCGAGAGCCTAGTGGGTCAATGTATAATTTTTAAGTTTTATGTTACGGAACACGTGATATTGATGAGATTTAGCAAACATAGTTTTTTGAACTTTGAATTTTCCAAATTATGTGTCGAAGAAAACGTCATTTCTGGGAAGCGTTCTTTTTTTTTTTTTGGTTGAGTGACACAAAAAAAGCCTGGGTAGGGCCGTAATTACAATCGATTGATACAATTAAGCAATTATCGATTGCGCTGTATTAGAAGGAGACAAACAACTTGTGCGCTGATTATGAGGAGACAAACAACTTGTGGAAACTTGCAAGAAGAAGCATTGTTCCATGTATATTAAACGCAAGAAAACCTTCGAACAAGTTCGTAAGGATCGCAAACACGCAGTTTCTTTTCCTCCTATACGTAGGTTACAATTATCGTATATGTGCCCACACTTTTTATTATTAGGTATCTTTAAATTGATTCGGTATAGTTAGTTGATTATTTTTTTGTACTTTTCTGTTTAACACCGCATGATATTGTAGTGCCGAACGAAAGAAAGAGAGAGAACACCATCTCCAATTAGCGATAGATCAGCTGACATGTTTGCATTGTGATTAAATTATCAATTGGCCACGCCAATCAGACCGTACGTACGTACGTACCTTTCTCTCTTCTTTACTGAACCGTCAGGCGACTAATATCTCTCCGTCCGGCACAATAACCGGCAATATCCGAAAGATTGATTTACTTAGAGGAGCCGAAGAGACAAAACACAGAAAACTGACCTTCTGAGGCGATAGGCCAAGAAACTTGTATGAATTAGATTTAATTTAGTTTAAGGCTTGGGGATAATCACTCAAAATACGTAAGAAATGATAAATGAATTTTGTAATAGCATTAAATGAAGATATTAGGAGGAGAAAATAAATATCGCAGATAAGGACGACTGGAATAGCCGCCAAGGCTACTCCGGCATTATTTTTTTTAAAGCGCAAAATATTTTGGAATGCGGAAAAATTACGCTCTTCACAAGTTTCAAATGCATAAACGAGATGAGAATTATTTAGCGGCAAGGAGTTTGTATGTTATATAAACTGAATTGATCTGATAACTCGTATGGCAAACTTCGACCCTGTATTGCAAACATTATCAAGAAAACGTTGGAAGCGCTAAAGAACTCTTCATACACTTTTGTACACCGGACCCTGTTCTCCTTTTGACTAATACTTGTTTTACTCGACAGCGACACTTTTGCACGCCGGATCCTGTTCTTCTCTTGACTAATACTTGTTTTACTCGACAGCGACACTTTTGCACGCCGGATCCTGTTCTTCTCTTGACTAATACTTGTTTTACTCGACAGCGACACTTTTGCACGCCGGATCCTGTTCTTCTCTTGACTAATACTTGTTTGCTCGACAGCGACACTTTTGTACGCCGGACCCTGTTCTACTTTTGACTAATACTTGTTTTACTCGACAGCTTATTGTCTGCCCGAGAAACCTTTCCATTTTCATGTTAGCAGCGAGTTCTTTCGCGGTAGGCATAGAAGATGAGTTGCTCTTTGGACAAGCAATAAAAGCTACAAGCTGCTGAGGGAGGGAAAAAGTGAACGACGAAAAGCACAAATAATCGATTTGTTACAATTTTTTGTTTTTTGTTTTCTTGAGACCTTATTTTTGATGAAAAAAAAAAAAAATTCGTTAAAATTAATACAAAATTCACGGAACGAGCGAAGCATTTAAAAGTGTTTTGTTCATGCATGTAAACGTTTAGTCGTTAGCTTGATTGAATAGAATGCTATAATACCGACATTTACGTTCCAGACGTTTCCAGTTACTTACTGTACTTAAGAACACGAAACTATAGCTTGCTTGTTTTTGTTGTTGTTTTCAGAAGTTCTTCTTTATACCATATGTGTGTCTTGTTTTACGATTATCTTGCTTTCAGTAATAAAAGAATTTTAATAGCTACGAATATAGCGCATGTTTGGCATATTAAGACTCGTCAACTATTCATGAATGAATTTTTTACCTTTTTTTTTTTTTGTTTATTTTTTTTTTCAAGAATTTTAAATGCACGATCTTTTATTACAGTTGTTCTTAGAATTTTAAATTTCTTTTTTTTTTTTACAGAATATTTTTAAATAGAATTTCATTTGCGTTTCGCATATGTATGCATAAAAGTCATTAGCATTTTTTTTTTTTTTTGTTAACCGGCAGAAATCATTATTTTTCGGTTTTGTATTGAAAAACGTTATTTAATCAATATTTAATTTGTTTTGTAATTATCGCGATTTTCTGTTTTTATTTAATAAAATTTCATTAGAAATAAACAAAAAAGGAAAAAAGAAAGAAAGGAAAAAAAAAAACAGAAAATAAAAGGAAAGAGAAATTGCGATTAGTTGCTACGGCACGGTCGGCAACGTGTTGAATTGTCTACGGTTGGAATTAAACTGTTGGGTCAGAGACTCGTTTTTAAATATAATAACATACACTGACATGGTTACTGCATTGCCTTCTTGCTTGCTTGCCTGCCTGCCTGCCAGCCAGCATGCATGCTGCTGGCCTGTTTGCTTAGTTGATTGTATGTTTATTGGTAGATCATTCGAATGATCTTTTGATTGATTTGATTAAATTTGGTGAAAATGTTGATAGCGCCGCAGATATTTATATATGTTCTTCTCTTACTATTCTCATAGTAAGCTAGTACATGTATATATATACATATATATATATGTATATATATGTATAACTATTGCAAGATCAATTGATTATTTGGCGCGCGTTTAATTGCAATTTATTGTCTGTGAACTTTATAAAAAAAGATATGCCTCATCTAACCTACTAACTATATACCTTCACAACACTCATAGATGACAGATGAGCCGCACAGAGGAAGTTGTTGTGTTGCTCTTTTTTTTTTTTTGTTTTTGTTTCATTGGCCGCCTCATTGAAATCATATTTTTCTCAGCCATTATCATATCAATTGTTTCATCTTTTCATTCATTTGTTCATTCATACGATGATTAAATTTTTTTTAAACATTTTGTTCACACTATTATTTTTGCAATTGCGTTTTAATTTTTTTTTTGTTTTTATTTTTCTTAATCATTGAATTACAATTAAACAAAATTTGAAGCTCTTGTTGCTTACAAAAGAAAAAAAAAAAAAACCCAAGAGAACATATTTTCCTTTACCTCAAAACTAATCTTTAATTAAAGGGTGTGAAGTTATATTTAAATATAACTAGCAAACGCACAACCCAACATTTCTTTACCGAGCTCTGTTACGCCCTTAACAGAATTCTATAAAACGAAATCTCGGAAGGATTTAAGTCAAAATATAGTTAAAATAAAACTTTTAGAAAATTTTTTTACAAAATATAATAAACAAAACATGTGTTTATGTAAATTAATTAATATCTGAGTCAGTATTTTTACATTATGTCATAAATGAGCGATGATAAAGCGAAAGTTTGCTTAGCTGCTGTGGGCAAACCATGTCCTGCGAAAAAATGAAACTAGCACAGCATGAATCCTCTATTAATAGTTAAAAAGCTATTAATAGGCTATTAATAGAGGATTCATGCTGTGCTAGTTTCACTTTTTCATATAATATATATATATATTATATATATAAACAAAAATTCACAACCACCTATACCTTCACTTTATGCAGATAACTGGCTTAATATTTACTTTATCTTGCATCCTTTTCGACAGCTGACCGAAACCTTGAACCACTTTTAATTTCGTATACGTATCCAATGAAAAATCGAAAGCAATTTATGCAGATAACTGACTTAAAATCCAAACTACTTTATCTTGCTTTCTTTTCAATTTTCAATTTCACTTCTTTCCGATATATATATATGTTTCTATATAAATATCTAACCAAAAATCGAAACTACTTTTACCTTCATTTTGTGCAGATAACTGAGTTAACATGCAAATTACTTGCTTCCTTTTCGATAGTTAACCTAACTTTTAGATCAATTTTAATTTCAATTTTTTCCGATAAGTAGACAGCAATTCGGAGTATTTTACACTCAATCTTTTTCCGATACAACAACAAAGATTGAATCGTTTTTAACCTCACTTTTCTCAGTTACTAAATTCAACTGAAAACTCAAAACATCTTATCTTCAGTTTTTTTTTTTTTTGAATAACTTCATAAAAATGTAGAGTGTACAATTCTCTTTTTACACGATAGATATATGTGTTAAATCAAATTCGTGTAAAAAAAATCGTGTAAAAAGAGAATTGGGTGTATATGCAAGCACTTTTTGCTAATAACTAACTAAAAATTCAATTTACTTTATTTTATGGTTTTTTCTTGTTTTGATATAATCTTTTAAAAAATCAAAAGCATTTTTAAGTTTAATTCTTGTCGTTCCTTTCCTTTTTCTTTCTTTTGTTTTTTTATGATAACTAACCAAGGCTTAAATCTAGTTTCAAGTACAGTGTTCGTTGACAAAGTAATTGAAAATTTGGAATAATATTAAGTTCATGTCTATTTGAACAACAATTCCTTCTGATGGTTACGAACATAGGCGGGTTTTTAATGGTTCCAAACCAAATGCTTATAAGAAAACGAGTGAATTCAATCAAATGTATGTTTTTCTGAAAGCTAGCGACTAACTGCACTTCTCGTACGATAATTCCCTGAAGCAATTATTAGCAAAAACAGTTGAGTAATTTCATCAAACTTCTGTTCAAATATTTTCCATCTAAATCGACGAACGAATACCTCCCCTATGTTAACAGTTAACTACATGTATAACGACTTATATAATGTTATGCTGAGCGAAAGCTTAAATATTTCGCGGCAAATTTTACAATCGAACGTCATAATCTCTATGCTATGCAACAACGACCATTCCCTGTAGATTTTCGTAGTATCCTTTTCAAATGGAATTGAAATTTTATTTAGTTTTGAATTATGTTAGTGGAGGTGAAGTTTTTCCGCTTCTCTATAAAGTGCAACCCTTTTCAGAAGCAACGATTAAAATTTATTTAGTCGTGTGGGTGATGTATTCATTTAAAAAAACTTAATATACTTCCGATTCGTAAATAGCATTATGGAAAAATATTCAACCCCAATAATTGACTTTTGTCATTCATTAATAATCGATACGGGCATTAGAGTGGAACTTGAAAAACTTACTAAAGAAAACTTAAAATTGTTTTAGTCAAGAAAACTTGAAATCATATGAGAAATTATTTACTTCCTTTTTTTGAGCGTAGAAAGCACTCAGCAACATTCAATCCGTTTACCCTTTTTAATGCCATACGAGCACGCAATGTAGCTCAAGCGTGAAGGGGACGATGAAAAGGTAGATCCTCTGTTTTCTTTAAATTTAAATGCCATGCGAATGCAGAGAGCTTTTCGACAAAATGGTAGATGGACTTAAATAGAACTATAAGCAAGGCTTCTTATAATCTATTCGGAACCTTTGTAAGCGGATTGGAATTTGGAATTTTTGGAACTTGCGTCCTTGGATATTGCATCCGGAAAATATACGTTTTACATATTTTCTACCAGAATTTGATTAAAAGCAGGTTTAATTATTTCTTTCTTATTCACCCTATATTTTTGTAGAGAGTAGGGGTTGCGTAGAGATAAGACTGATTTTTGTGTCCGCTTAATCAGGGCTTAGGACAAAAGAAACCAGAAGCAGGTATTGGTGATCTTTACAAAATCAGAATCAGCTCGTGGCAGAGACCACAAGCAAGATTAACGACTAATTAAGTTATTCTCACCCGTTAATTAAAATTTCGCAGTAATTCATATTGAAAACAAGTGAAAACATTATAGTCCAGGTAGGGCGACTATGAAGTACACTACCACCACATTGTTTAACACGATCCTTATTTTTACATGCAAATTTGCTTTAGGTTATATATATTTAATGAAAACCTTTGCAAAGCCTGGAAGGAAACTTCAGACAACCTATTAAGTATATATGTTCTTGACTAGCATCAACTTCTGAATTGATTTAGGTATGTCCGCCTGTGTAATGTCTATTGTAAACACTCTTCTGGCCCCAAAATAAAGCTATCGACTTCAATTTGGAAGTCCTGACACGCAGATTGGAATGGGTCAAATCGGTCGAAGGACGCGCCCCCAGCACTACGTAAACTGAGAACACGTCTGTTTTTCAAAGGGAATGAAAAATTGGTTTTTAACTCATTACTCATAAACTATAGCAAATAAATGTACAAAAATTTGAACGCATGGGCGACACGCTAAAAAAAATTGACCACGCCTACCCAAGATTATACTGCATCAAAATTAAATTTTTTTTCCAATACCTCTATAAGGCGAACTTCAAAATATATAAATTCTTAGGCAGTTTCAAATTTGGAATGCATCTAAATATGTCCGTCTATTCGTCTGCGCAACTGTGTAGTATTTGTGGTACATATTCTCCCATTAGCGACAATGTACAAATTTGCAAAAGGATTTCGAAGTGACTTAAACTTTTCCAAGGACATGCCTATAACGTCTACACGCCTATACGACAAAAACTTTTATTTTGAAAACAGAAAAAATCAGCTGCACCCACTCCACGCTATAGAGCACGAAAATTTTGTTCTTTTATGTCTTTTGTCTTTTTTTAGGATAACGGTGATGGGTATAAAAGATTCGGTCGGAACCGAATATAATTTTTTTTACTTGTTTTGATATGCTCGGTCAGTCAAACCAATATCTACATTATTTGAAGTAAGTACAGCATGCTTCAAGAACGCCTACGCAAGGAGCAATAAATCTAAGCATCAAATTTAAATAAAGTGTTTACGCATACAACAAGAACAACAAGAAAAAAAAGAAAGCCGATACGGACTCACTCTGTAGAGATTTATAATTAAGTTTAATTATAGTCCTACCACAAATTAAATGAAACGTTACTTTATTTATGTAAATGGTGCACATTTTTACTTAGCCTGACTAATCGAGTATGTATGGCATGTTAAATGCTCTTATTTCCCTCTAACCACGCACATAGATTATTCCAGGTATTTGCTTGAAATCAAATCTCTACACTCATAAGTGATTTAAAGTTTTTCTATTAGGTGTGCAAATAAATTCTGTAACGTGAAATTGCTTGCTTGATAAGACGTACAGGACGCGTTCATTGTTCTTGAAACAGTGGGTATTAGGTGTACAAATAAATTCTGTAAAGTGAAATTGCTTGCTTAATAAGACGTACAGGACGCGTTCATTCTTCTCGAAACTGTGGATATTAGGTGTGCAAATAAATGCAATCCGCCGAAATTGGTTGCTTCATAAAACGTACAAGACGCGTTCAAGTTTTCCGAAATTTCGTTTATAGGTAAGTTGGACATTAACGCTTGTACGGTACAAGTTTCAATTATTTACAAACTGTCGCTCAGTGTCATACTAAAGCGTAAAGTGATGGATGTCGTTTCACAACATTGCATTCTATTGTTTGTAACTGGGCAAAAAGGTCAGCTGAAGCTACGAAAATGAAAAAATTGTCTTGGAGTGAAAACTAATTAAGCTATGAAACAGTTAGAAAGCGCTTTGTCGGACTTCGTGCCAAACATTTTCGTCTTGGAAACGATGAACGGTCGCCTATGTCTCCAACAAAAGTAGCTCTGCGGCTTATTTTCCGCTTGGGCGCCAGAATGCGACTAAACTTGGCGTGTTCTGACTTTCAATATTATTCAGGGAGACCAGCGGCCTCCGACATTTGAAAGCGTTGGAAAATGGCTCGATTGGTATTTTATCTCGAAAGTGTCAAGCTTCTATAGCGATGGCGTTCACCACCTGCGAGATAAATGGCAAACAATTCTGGATAGTGATGGTGAATATTTTGACTATTAACGTTGGTAGTAAGTACGTTTTCAATAACAATGACTTTCATCAAAAAACGTTCACTTTTAATTTGTACACCTAACATAAATTTTATTTGTTTTTATTAGTTTCTTCGTTTCCTCCATCATATATTTTTATGGCCGTTTTTTCTAAATTCTTTCAACTCAACTTTAATTCTTCGCACTTTTTATCCGCAACAAATATTGTATTTGATTGTATTTCAAGAATAATTATATCTAAAGCTGAAGTACTACAAGGTTTAAAGTCGGCAGACTCCAGACCAATTGCGTAATAGGTCTGGAGGAACTTCCGTTTTGTATTCTCAAAAACAGTGTTGGAGAACCTTCACCGTACTATTGCATCGATCATTGCATTGCATTCGATCAAAACAAGTTTGCTAACTTTTTTCTGAAGGCGTGCAAATGGATGTTTTATCTATAGCGGTTTCAGGAAGGGTTTCATCAGAAGGAACTACATATTTTGTTGCTGAGGCTTACTTTAGTGTTAAATGGTCTTCATCCTAACTTGATGGTAGATCGTTAAAGGTTTTCATCAACACTTTTCAATCTGACGAAACTCTCGTGTACCAAGGTAAAGGCAAGCTAGCATAGTAGTAGTATAAACGACATTTTTGCAGAATTTGTTATCTTTTTCTTGTCAAGTCGCGTACTTGTGAGACTACCCTCGCATGTGTTGATGTGGTTTTAATCCCGTTTTTTTCCGCTTTGTATGCATAAAATGGTGATGGTCAGAGAGAAAGAAGTAGGGAGAGAGGAATCTGATGTGGCCGCAGTCGCGATAGGTAAGTGCTATGTCGCACATCCACTATTTCTGCGTCCACTCGCTAGGCGTAGTTGTATTACGGCCTACTGCACTGGGAATTGAGTTATGCTCGCTTCATAGTTGCATTTCTTGTTTACCAGGCCATGGGGAGGCCTTGTTTTAGTTTTTTCATTTAAATGATTTCTTATCGCTGCAAGAAGAGTATTTTTTTATTTTTAGTTTTCATCTCCGTCTGGTTGTATCAAAAGAACGCGATATCCTTTGAAGCATATCACCAATCCGAAGGAATGGTTTTACTGTCTTGTATTTCTCTTTTTCACTTTGCAAGTGTTTATTTTTTAAATAAATTGTACACAGTTGACGGGGACATTTTATGTCAAAAAAGAAATGGGAATAATCTTTAAGATTACTTCTTATTCAGACCTTTAGCGTAGTATCCAACTTAAGATTAATTCGGATAATAATCAATGTTTCCCCTTATCTTCCGGCGAAGGGATTGTATCGAATGCTCGATCACCCCCATACATAACTCGCCAGTTATTGGGATGATTATACGCGAAAAATATTGGCAAATGGAGAAACATAGTTATGTGGTCCTCTTTAACCGTTGTTGAGACCTTAATCCAATCTCGAAGCCAGGAAATCATTTCTTCCTTAGGCAAGTTACTTGGATTGAGGCCGCGTATAAGACAAGCGTTACGAAGAGCTTTCTCGTTCATATTATGAACATCACCTTCTCGACATATAGCTTGATCCATATAATGTAGCAGAAAAGCATGCTCATATAAACTATGACGTTTAAATATCCCTCTTGAAGCTCGATGCATTTTTACAAGCATCCTGATATGCTTTCGATTTAAGGAAACGAGGTTGTATGGCGGTTCAGTAAAAATAGATTTGACGTCCATTAACTGTTCTACGGTGGGATGTGTTCCGCTGCCCAACTGACCAAGGATGATTGATAACTGTTTATGTTTTGGATGCTTTTCTATATGTCTTAATTTCTCTTGCAGGCATCGAAAAACGGGAAGATAATATGTAAGTCGATTATGAAATTCCATGTGTTGAAATTCCAGCTTCTGCCGATAATTCCAAAAATGTGATGTTAAAAGTACGCGCGGATATATAAAAGCCAAAGGAAAAACTGCGTAGCCTACCATGGGTAGGGCTGAAAATATGAGAGTGGGCGCCATTTTGAACATATCCCTCGGCATTTGCATATATAATTCCAATTCTTGGCGGTTCAGCGACTTTATACCTTTAAAATTCACTATACGAGTTATTTTCAAATAACGTTTCATGTCCGCAAAGAATTCCTTAACACCTTCAAAATATACGCGATACACTTTCATAGCTGAGGGGAAATTCTTTTCCAATAATTTATCGTAACCCCTGACATAATCGAAATAACGGGTAAAGACGTAACCTCGAACATTATCACTCACTTTAGATGCGCCGCGAATTTTGGTTACATTGTCTAAAGAAGATTTTAATGAAAGTTCCACCTCCTTTTCCGTGATACTGAAATTTTTGATTTCATGTTTCTCAAAACCCGGCTTAAGCACACGTTTCGGCGTTTCCGCTTCAGGTCCCGTAGCTGATGGAATTTGCGGGGGATTTGTTAGTCCCGGAATCTGTTTTTCCGTTTCGGCATATTTACTCGTGGTTGCGTGCAGCCGCAATGCATTCCCCAAACAGCTGCGTCTCAACGTATTCTCATGACGAGCGTTTAAGGGTACACGCGCAAGACGCAACACCAAAATCATTATTTAGGGCTACTTATGCAGCCACCGCAAAATTGAAATAATTTGTTGACTGTATATTTTTACAAAACTTTCTTACGTTAATCAAATAATTTACGTAAACGAAACAAAATCTATTCAAATCAAAATGATTTGTAGAGTTGCCATTAATCGAGGTGAGCGATATCAATTATTGCAATGTTTGCCACAATGTGGGCCTAAGACTTCGCTGACGAATGCGGCCTTAAAAATGAACACAACTTCAACATTTCTATGGAAATGTTCGAGTTTTTTGAAGCAAACCTAATAGTAAACCGCCTTTTCAGAAGGTGGATAAATTTTTCACTTGATGGTTAACAGTCATATGTTCATTGCGCAGAACATATTTAATTAGTTCAGTTTGTAAACGGGATCCAGCTTTAAACTGCTTACATCAGTTGATCTATCCTTTTGTAGCCTGAAGCAAGAATTTTCGCGAGAAATCGCCTCAAAAATAGATTGCAGTTTGTGGGTGAACTAAAAAGCTTTATTTCTTTTGAGCCTTAAACCTACCCCTTTTGTCATTATACCCTACCGTACTTATGGTGGCAGTATATTAGATCTACAAAACCTCGGCGCAGAGCCATCCGTTAGTATACCAACCAATTCAGAAAATTTTCGCCTGTCTGTCTGTTCATATATTCTCGCGGCCTATGTAGAGATCACAATATTTGAGTAATTGAAATGCAATTCGCTGCAATGGCTTGCTTTGCCTTAAGGATGCTATTAAAGTAAAGCCATTTTTAAAATCATTCTGCACATAGCTCCCTACACGGAAAAATTAGTTACGCAAAAACAAATTTTCGATTTCTAATGTTACTCGCCAAAAAACGGTCAAAAAGAGTGTATAAGTACAAAAAATTTGGTTAGTGTGGGATGAATTTTCGAGCTGCTCCCACTTTCTCCTACAAAAGATAACCTTTCATAGAGAAACAAGACCAAATTTTTAGTGTTTTATGGTAAACGATTGAGGACACCGGTCTGGCATACAAATTTGCCGTATTGATTATATATTTGCCGTTTCCACTACATGGGTGTACTTTTTGAACATCTTCCCATATGAGAATGCTCAGGAAAAATATTTCCCTCCTACGAAAGTCACTTATCGCATACGGTATATCCCAATGGCAAATCAGGTAAATACCTATCAAATTCGCTGGAAGAAAATACGAAGGTCCAAGACTTTTATCGATATATATTTCTTGGAAACGAACTTCATGGGAAGCCCTGAGAATACCCCGAATAAGAAGACCCGTTACAAATGGCGTGGTAAATATATATGTATGTTTATGTAATGTAATGTATATGTAATATGCGTGTGCATGTACAAATACATGTATATATATGTATATATGTATATACATGATTATATTAAGTGAAATGGTGTAGGGTACTTAAAGATGCATGTACAAATACATGTATATATATGTATATATATACATGATTTTATATTAAGTGAAATGGTGTAGGGTACTTAAAGATCCCCCTTATACCACTACGATGGTTTAATTTGTTTAATCTTATGAAAATCAATGGATGTTTCGTTCGATCCATATGCATGTTTATGGCAGAAAATAAGTCGAGATTTTCAATATTTTTACAATTTTTTCGCTTTATAAGCCAATGCATTTACTATCAGGGGTAAGAGTAAAATTCAAATTTTTTAATTGAATTTCTGCCACTTTGAACATATTAAGAGGAAACAGACGGACGCCTAGATATTCTTGACTTCAGATCCATATTTCTACATGTTTCTACATGTAGTACAGCAACATTTTACTTTGATGAGAAAAAATCGAAATGCATTTAAAATAAACATGCATCTTGAACGACGAGAGGTTTTTTTGTGTTAAGTATGAGATAATGGAAAGAAAGTGCACGTAGGGAGAATAAATCAAATAGATATGAGAAAAGATCAAAGATTGAGATAATAAATCACAATAGATTAAAGATATTCACCTAAGAAATTAATTTTTTTTTTTTTTTTTTTTGGAAGAATTAACAAAACCGCAAATATTTCTCACCTAATGATCAGTTTGGGTTATAGTTGAACAATTTTTTAGAGCGAATTTCCGTTAGAGTATTTACTGGTAGAAATCTTATTAAAATTTTCATGGAAAATAATTATTAATATATTGTATAATACATATTTTGGAAAGATGTTTTTTATAAATTTTTAAAAAAAATTTCTATATATGTGGCACGTAATGTATTTTTATAGAAATTGGTTACCCATCATAGAAGGATAAAAACACGCTAGATTTTGTGTAAATACACGTCGCAGTACCCATTAGACGTAAGTCAGTCCGTAAGTCGTTGAATGGTAAAACTTACTAAGCCAATTTGGGCTTGTCCATTTATTTGGCCGTTAGTCTGTCTTTCTATTGTCTCTTCTTGAAATTCTTCTTATCGCTGAAAACAAGTTAGTTGTTGGTTCAGCTATACTTACTTACTTATCATGATTAGCGTCCATCAGCAATACTTACACTCGTAACAGAAGTTGATTTATGAGCTAAACATTAAAGAGAATCATCAGCTAAACAATGAAGACGTTACGTCACCCTAACGAATTCATTCGCAGATATGGAGGCAAAAAAGAAAAAACCGCAACTAAGTCTTGCTTTAATATCGAATATTTATTTAACAAGTAAGAAAATTATTTTCGCTTGTGACCGGATCTTTTATATTCATCAGCATTCCCCTATACTCTAAAATTTTGGGAGTGTGTTGGCTGCTTTTTTTTTGAAGTTTATTTTATATCGTGTATCTGCTATAGTTTATGAGTAATGAGCAAAAAACACAGAAAGCAAACATGTTTTCAGTTTTTGTTGTATAGGCGTGTAGGCGTTGTAGGTATGTCCCTTGATCGGTTTCGATGCTTTTCAAATTCTTTAGCAAATTTGTAGATGATGTTATCGTTTTTGCAAACGGGAGTATCCCTGTCACTGATACTAAGTGCTTGTGCTGACGGGCAGACGAACATACCGACATGCTTAGGTGCTTAGGTTAAAATTGGCCAAGAATATATAGGGACCATGTTTATAGGGTTTTTGAGGCTCGCTTCTGTTATATAGGTTTGGAAAAAAGAATTACATTTGAGAACATTATTATATTGGGCGGGCGTGGTCGGTTTTTTCACTTTTTTATAAAAGTGCTATAGTATTTAGTAGACCTATCTGGCGAGTAATGAGGAAAAAAACGATGTTTTTATTTCTTTTGCAAAACAGATGACAGTTTACGTGGTTCCGTGGGCGTGTCTTTCGACGGATTTAATCCCACTTTCAATGCAAACCTGCGTGCATGAACTTTCAATGTTTCATTCAAATATGCAGGCGAAAGCTGCACTTTGGCGATCAGACATTACACAGACGGATAGACGGACATGCTTAAATCGATTCAATTTTATGGTGGTCTGCGATCTGCGATCGTAGCCAAAAATAATTTTCTCATTTTTTATTTATTTAGAAAAACCGCAGACAAAAAAAAAACAATAAAGTCGGTCCATAGGTCTGCTGTTGATGAAAAACAGATCTGCACTGAAGCATGGTTTGAGTCTTAAAGCGAAACCACGATTTATCCACATATCAAAACTTTTAATCTTATGTTCGTTTTACTGCATTATTTATTCTTATCTATGAAAGTTATGCAAACATGCGAGCATTATTTCGAGTATATTTTCCAACAAAAGATACCGCGAATAAATTTTATGTCTTATCGCTATTTTACCCAAATTTGCTTTGCTTACTACCGTCTTCTGAACAATGTACGCACAAGTTTTAATTCTATTTTTATTGTAGTTTTTATGAGTAAGAAAAGAGTGTAAATCTTCTTCGAAAGAAGACGAAAATGACGTTAGACGAAACTATAAAAATTTAAATGACGAAATTTATGTACTATTAATTTTCAGATCTCTCTTCATTTTTAACTGAGTCTCCTTGGAGCTGCAGCTTCTCTCTTTTTGCATCGCTATCCGAGTGCCATTAGTTAAGAAGGTGTACGCCAGGCATCGACAGAACTTTGATGCGCCTAAGTAGTGCTTTTTTTTAACTTATATAAGTAAATCCTCACTATTAGGTTTTCTTTACTGAAGTCAGATTGCTGGGAAGTTATACATTAGTTCAGATAGGCTCTCCTTACAACAGCCAAATTGTTGCCAGGTTATATAAACACTCATATCGTCTACACGTGGCAATGACAAATTTGTAAATCTTTGTAAAAAGAGTGAAAGGAACATTGAAGAAGCTTCTCTTCGAGCTTTTCGGCAAAACAAGCAAGCCGTACCCATCTCATTCTACACATAAGTTTTATCGTCGACTTATTATACCCATCACCGAAGGATGAAAGGTATACCCATCGCCGAAGGATGAAGGGTATAATCATTTTGTCGAAATGTTTGCAACGCCCAAAAAGCAGCTATATGGTATATATATTCTTGATCAGCATCAAATTCTGAATCGATTTAAGTGTATCCGTCTGTCCCTGTGCCTAATATCTGTTCTCCTGGCTACAAAAATGAAGCTATCGCCTACAAATTTGCGAAAGAGTTTGAAAATGACTTAAACTTTTTCAAAGAAAACGCCTACAACGCCCACATTTCTATGTAACAAAAGCTGTGAATGGCTTAATTTTCCATGTTTTTTGCTTGCTGCTCATAAAGTACACCACGTACACCGTCTATATATATTTCCACTTTTATTCTAAAAACAGAAAAAATCAGTCGCACCCACCTAATGTTATAGACAATAAAAATTTAGTTCTTTCCCTTTTTTTAGAATTACGATTCGGTTACCATCAAATATAATTTTCTTACTTGTTTTCTTTTCAATTTTTTAGATAGTACTGCGGCAATTGTTATGCTTATTATCGTTGACTTTCGTCTCTCACATATCGGGGCTTCATTTTAACATTCTGTGAGTCTACGGTTGTTAATAATTGTTAAAAGAGAAAAAATTGAATCTTCACTTTAAAGCGTAAAAAGTCGATGTAAACATTTTTTATTGCAAAAAGTGAAGAAAATATAGCAACTGTAGGGGAGAGCGTTACTATTGACAAGAATTTATTGATTTCGTACTATTTTCAAATGCTAAGCATATTTTTCTACAACTCGAAGCTTGGTTAACCGACAAATTGGAACAATTATATATCTTTACCTTTTGATGTCAACGCATTAGTTTGCATAACCGGCAAAAGAATCGAATAAAGCGACGGAAGCCCTTAAGGCAAATCTTCATAAACAACAATTAAATTGTAAATAAATTACTGTAATTAAAGTACTTAATAAAAATAAATGTATTCAGTGTTTTATAGAAGTGATAAAGAGAATTAACTTATTATTATTATTACTATGATTTTTTTTTTTTTATACCATAAATAGTACTTTAAAAATTTTTGAAATTATGCCAAAGTGGAACACTACTAAAATGACTCATCTTTTCTACAGAGATATCAAAATATCATCATAGACTTGTATCGTAGAATTTTCAAACGAGTTATGTTGAAGAAAGTCAGAGTCAACTTAAAATAATTGAAGCAAGCCATTGTTTATAAATGTTAGCATGCGTATAATAGTTGTTGTTGTTGCATTATTGTTGTTGTTGCAGTTTTATAAATTTAAAAAGCAGAAAAGAGAAGAATTATGAACTTGAAAAAAAGAAAAGTAGTTTTTATAGGAAAAAAAAAAAGCAATGAATAAACAAAAAAACAAAAGAAGTAAAACATTTATTATATATACAAATAAATAAAATAAAATATAAAAAAAAAAAAAAACAAAGTCTAAAACTAAAACACACAGCTTTACTCGCTTTTATACAAATAAAGAAAATATAACGAGAGAGAAAAAAAAAAAAATCAAATATCGACTTACCTTGTGGGGATTTGGTGGTGTGTAGCTAAGTAACTGTGATTGCGTTAAAGTATGACGCTGGTAAGTACCGTTATTGCCTATTTGATTATTGTTACTGCAATTACTAATACTACTATTATTGGGACTATGGGCTATAATCGTAGAAGCAATAGCCGAAGCAGCTCCTACCGCGGCACCGATATGTAAACCACTAGTGGAATGTGTTGGTGTACTTGATGAGGGACTACTAGTATTACTAGTCCCACCATTCGTTGCTGATGGATTTTTTTGTTTAACACTAAGATTGTGTATACTATTATAGTTATTCACGCTGTTAATTAGCGAAGAATTATTAAAATAGCTGCTTAAACTGCCTGCCGAGTTGTTAATTAAGTTTCTTTGACCGTTATTTTGGCTAAAATTGTTGATAGGTCTATCACCAACGCATGTATTACTGTGTTGCTGTTGTTGTTGTTGTTGTTGTTGCTGCTGCTGCAGCTGCTCTTGTTGTTGAGGTTGCTTCTGTGATTTTATGGCGGCCAGAGCATTTTCTAAGCCAGTGGTGGCTGTTGTCCAAATTGACATGTTTGCGGTAAATTTGTTTCAATCGTACACGCAACTTCCGGTGAACTGTCGCAACTGTAAGCCACTAATGATGACATTTTGTTAATAAGAGATATCAAATTTGGTGACGACAAAAAAAAATATATATATATATATATTTATATGTATGTATATAAAATGAAATATAACGTAAACACGTAAAATTGTTCAAAAGTCAGCCAATGAAGCCAAGAAAACAAAACAGTTAGTTGAACACTTGTTTTTCTTTTTTCTTTTTATTTAGATTTCGCACTACAATCATTCAAAAAAGGAAAAAAAACTCTTCTTGATTATCTTTTTATTCGTAGGCACTTTTTCTTTAATCATAGTTTTATATAAAAGCGATATTTGTTGTTCTTGTTGTTGTTATTGTATTGAAGTATTTTAATATCATATTTATATTTAATTGTAATTATTAACCGAAAAATTTTTATTATAAGCACAAGCGACGGAAAAACAATATTACACAAACACAGCACGCGAAAGAGAGTGGAAGAGAGAGAGACATAAAGAGTCTATATGCTAAATTTGAAGAGAAACAGAGAGAGTAGAGTCGCTAACTAAATAATTTGCCAAAACGAAAATTTTAATATTAAACACAAAATGTACGCGTTTTGCTTGGCTTTTAATATTTAATGCGATTCAAACAACAAATGAATTGAGAATAAATACTTAACAAACAGCTCAAGTTAAAAAAAAGTGAGCCAGCAAGCACCAATGCCTTATATTTGTTAGTGTTTGGTCTTTAACAAAACAGATGTTTACATGAACAGAGTTGCATGTTTGAGTAGTAGCATAAACTAAGTACTGCATATTAAGAGGTGGAAATCTTTGCTGAATGGTAATAAATATGCTAGAGAAAGCAAAACTTAAATAAAAAAAGACACAATTTTATATTTTAAGAAGCATTTTAAGGAAACTAAAACACTTTAATTGAATTATTAAATATATACATACATACATGTATATATATATATACATACACATATAAATGTATATGTAAAATATTTATTTAATTACTTTTGCTGAGCTAATTTAACATATCTTTAAAACTCTTTGGAAAACATTTCCCTAAAAAACGCAATAGTTTAAGTAAGAAAAGTGATTTATAACAATTTTCTTCAAGCAATTTCTCATTAATTTTCTAAACTTATTTAAATGGGGAGTAGGAAGAGCAAAAAAAAAGGCCATTGATGTATACCGGCTGTGACAATGCTTTGATTTCATTGCACTCAATTGATTTTAATTGTTAAGTATCTAAACAAATATAAACAAATAGTAAGAAGCAAACAAGAGGCGAAACGATTTGCTTGCGGCTTATCAAACAAAATACATAAGAACAGTAAATAAGTAGAAAATCTTCAATTGAGATTTGCTGTTATACTTATTATTGAAAAGATTAATAAACTTGTCACACAATTGAGCAGTCAAGAGTATGCAAAGTGCTAAACAACTATGGACTATGCATATTATTATCGTCTTAAATATATTTGACCTTTTAAGAGTTAGCTTAGAATAGTGATTTTTGTTTTTAAATTGTGGTTTTTTATTTTTGTCAATCAATTTTGCTTCGGTGCGAATAAAAGTAATCGATCAATCGACTTTGTTACGCCCATCTCTCATGGCAATCGTCGATGCTTTGCTTTATTGGGCAATTTTTGGGATCGCTCTTTGCTTTTGCTTCGAGTACCCATCTTATAATGGAGTTATTTTGCGAAAGGTAAGAATTTCGGCATCTTATACGTAATATTATTATTTTATTTGATTAATGATATTGGAGTAGTTTTTGATTAGAAATATAATTTTCGATCAGAAAGATATATGAATAAAGTTTCCTTAAATGAGGAAGTGAAGTGTGAAGTGTTTTTACAATCAAAAACAATGAATAAAATGTTTGAACGCTGGCCGTCTTTACTAAGCTAAACCAGTTAACTGTCAGTCCATCCGTAATTTTTGAATTTCCTATTAGTATTTATCCTAAAGGTGTATTTTAGGAAATGTTTTTGTTATATTCTCAAGTCATTTCATTACGATCAAATTTCGCCTTACACTTGCTCTGTGTTTGACAACGGCACGAGTATGTGTACGTAGATATTCCAAATTAAACCACATTGATACCTAAATGGAAAGAAACCGTTCATTAATTATTTTACATGATCTCTGAGTTCATATGTTTATGTTTTTAGTAAACCTTCGACATCATGGACCGTTCCCTACATTGTTTTTTCCTATTTTTCATACAATACTTGGATGAAGCTTATTTTAAGCTACGGGAGTCTAAGATTAATTAAGATATAAGCGAAAGCAAAGAAAATCCAATTGTTTTCCGCAATGTCGGTTATTTTTTAACAGATAATTTCCGATAGTTTTTTGATTATTATATTATTGTAAACGAAGGCTTCTTTATCTGTTAATAACAGAAAAACTTGCAGTGGGTCATGTTTAACTATTAGATAGTCTGCACACTCTTACAGTTATTCATATAACAAGTTTTCAAAATTATGTGGTAAGTGATTGAAAATCTGAACTAGTTTTAATAGCACATGCGCATAAATATGTCAGTTGGTCATGTTTCATCAAAATACCTCAAAAATTGCGAGCTGTAGGTTGATCAAAAGAAAATATGATGGCAGACGAACGGAGTGATGGACGGGCAAGCTTCGAAATTCCTTTTTAAATGGATCGGTATAATAAAAAATAGGTCTGTCTCAAGGCCTTCTAAGTGTTCTATACATCCGAGCAAACTTAATACATCGTTGTGTGGTATAGCAAACTCTTATAAAATGTCCAATCAATTCTTAGTTGTTGAAGGCGTTAAAACTATATCAATGTATATATATATATATGTATATATATATATATATATATATATATATATATATATATATATATAT
>KK499852.1:48593-292362 GCA_000688715.1 Glossina pallidipes | reverse complement strand
ATATATATATATATATATATATATATATATATATATATATATATATACATATATATATATATATTTGTATGTGTGTATATAATGTGCATATAAATGTGTTCATTATATAATACAGTATAGTCAATTGTATCCCTGATGTCCAAATATATATATATATAGATATACACTTCTATATATATTATATATGTATATACAAATGTAAATATGTACGTTTGTATCCACCGTATATATATGTATATATATATATATATATATGTATATATATATATATGTATATATATATATATATGTAAATATGTAAAAGTATATGTACATATATATTTTTTATTTATAATATAATGGGAACAGCCCATGCTTTTATTATAATTTTCTTCATAGTAATGCCTATTATAATTGGGTCTATATATATATACATGTGTACTTCAATATGTATATATACATATATATATATATAACTGTATATATAATATACATTATATATTTTTACTTATGTGTCCTATATAGATGGACATAAAAAATCAAAAAATAAGGACGGAAGGGATATGAGATTTTTCTTTTTGTTTTATTTGTACACCCTACATCATTTGAAGTAAGAGTATATTAAATTTATGCGGGTACAGAAGGTTTGGAATAGCATTCACTTTTTATTGTAGCCATCGATCTCGACTCATTTTCTAAGTAGATATAACTATGTCCGCCATTTGAATGTCTTATGTCGGCGACGCAAGTCGCTGTTTTCGAAATATTTTAATACAATTCGGTACGGAAGTTTGTTCTTACGGCTATAGCTTGTAGAATAATCTAAATACTATATCGAAAAAGTCACTAAAATGAAAAAAAAATTTTTTTCATTTTAAATGTTTCTCACAAATAATTATTGAAAAATAATATTTTCTGAGAGTGCAGCGTAGGCCTCATCAGGCGACAAGTTTAAAATTGATACAAAGTAAGAGTTTTGCCATACATATATGTAAATAGAAGTAAACTTGGTCTCGACAGGTCTACTTTTCGGTAGGTATAGGGTATAAGGTAACGATGTACAATTTTTAATATTTTATCATGAAGATGTAAAGAATGGATTATGTGATCAGCAGGTGTTCTAGAAGTAAATGGTGACCCATCGTGCTATTAATAAATAAATATTGCATTATATGACAGATGATAATAATCATCTTACTTTGTCCATCCTCCGCACATTGAAGACAATTGTGTTGAAGGTAAGGTGCTGTAGGTTATTTGATAAACGCTATGCCCGATCACAAAATTTTCATTTATTTTCTTCTACAATATCATCTTGTCTCAAATGCATACTCAACAATTGCGAAATGATTTTGTTTTCTACGAGACTCACATACATGTATGCATAAAAAGCAAGAAAAAAAAAAAAAACCTATGTTTGCCAACCGATAGAGAATATTTTTAGAACTATTTGTTTTTATTTAAATTTAATTAATCCATTTTCTTTTCCTCTATTTAGTTTCCACCTGTACCTTAAGATAAGTCTTCGGTATATATATATGTGTTATATCAAAGGCTATCATTTGAAACTTGAAAAATTTTATTCAATTTCGCTGAGATTATTTAACTTTTGTTTTTGTTTTGCACGAATCACTTGTAAACAATCAAAATTCGAAGAATTCGAACAGAGCTTGAGTTTCCATATAATCAAAGATAGAATTGAAAATCAAAAAGAAATGCTTTAAATTGACGACGTAATATATGTTTTGCGTAATAATTAAGTGAACAACACCGTTCGAAAATGTTCAAGTCATTGTTTTTGCAGACAGATTTTTAAATCGATGAAGCAAATAATAAGAAAATAAAAAAAAAGAAAATTCAATTTTATATACGGATTATAGGGGATCTGTTGAAGTTTATAACTTTTGTTTTTTATACTCATCAGCGATGGATGAGGTCTATATTCATTTTGTCAAAACATTTGCAACCCCGGGAAGGAAACATCAGGGACCTTACAACATCAAATTCTAAAATTCGTTTGTCTGTCCGTCTGTATAATGTCTGTGGTAAACATTATTCTGGCCGCAAAATGAAGCTATCGACTTCAAATTTGGCAGAAACATTGGTAGTTCTTGCACGCAGGTTAACATTGAAAATGAGCCAAATCGGTTGAAGGACACGCCCACAGCGCAATGTAAACTCAGGACACCTCTGTTTTTCAAAAGGAAGGAAAAATTAGCTTTTTATTCATTACTCATAAACTACTGCAGATAAACGTACAAAAAGCTGGCTGCTTATTCTATGGGTGATAGAGTAGGACCTTTACAAAAATGGAAAAAATTGACCACGTGTACTCTATATTGTAGTGTATCAATATTCAATTTTTTTTCAATACCTTTCAAAGCGCCAGAAACAAGTCTCAAAAACCCCACAAAGTATATAAATTCTTGGCCACTTTTAAATTTGGAATGCATTTAAACATGTCCGTCTGTTCGTCTGCCCAAATGTGTTGCACCTGTGGTAAACATTCTCCCGTTAGCTAAAATGAAGATATCGCCTAAAAATTTGCAAAAGAATTGTGGAGGGAACTAAACTTTTCGCAGGACATGCCCATAACAACCACACGCCTATGCGACAAAAACTTTTCTTTTGAAAATAGAAAAAATTCAGCCGCGCCCACTACGGAAAATATAGATCTTTTGCTGTTTTTGTCTTCTTTGGGATGACGGTGATGGGTACAAAAGATTTGTTCACGACCAAATATAATTTTCTTTCTCTTTCCTTTTGACGAACAGCTCTCGAAAACTAAAGCAAATAATTATGTCATTCGACAAGAAATATCAGGGCGGAAATTGATATTTATTAGGAAGTTATCGTTGGTTAAGGCGCTTTTCGATGATATGATATTTTCGTGGTTGTTACAAAGCCAAGGATAAATCTAATGTATTTTATTATTCACATAAGAATAAAATTAAAGAAACATTTGTGTATGATATTGAATACGAATGATTATAGTAAAGCAAAGAACAACGGAAGTGAACCACATTTCACTTAGAGATTAAAAAATGATGTTTTCATGATTTTGATAATCATAGGTGCAAGCATTTTCGAATGTCTGCTATGAGTGCGAAGACACACACACAATATCTTTAAATAGGTCAACTGCGTCAATTCCCAGTTTTCACCTTTAACTTATACCATTAGAAATCTTAACCGGAGATAGAGCGATCGAACCGAGTTAAAAAGTGGATTCGGTTGTGAGTTTTAATATAATCAAGACCATATACTATTGTGTATCTGTATGCATACATGTATATATATATATATATATATCCATATCGCCTTTTTTTAAAAGTATCCAGCCCGTGCACGTGATAGTGAGCTACTGTGTTCAAAAAGTAAGGCCAATTGGATCTTATCTTTTTTAAGTCTATTTATTATTCCAAATCAATTTCGTGACCTTCAAAGTATTCCCGTTAGATACTATGCCAACGTGTTTTCCAGTCCTTGAAGCAGTTTGTTTTTGTTTTGAGTTTTAGATTATTTTGATCGAATAGCAATAAACCCTATCTATGTTTGGTGAACAATGGAAGAAAATCTTTTTTGAAGAATAATCTGGACAATCTTGACATCTCTGGACAGATCTTGAATGATTTCCGTGTTTTAATAAAAATTTTTAATAAGCTTTGCGCTCGACGCGATCTTCTTATCCCCTTGACCATCTACTTTTCTTATCTCATATTTAAACAAGTAAGAAAATTATATTCGATCGTGACCGATCGGCGTACTCAACACTGTTAACCTAAAAAAGAGAAAATAAATAATCCCACTACATTTTCATGTTCTATAATAAGGAGTGGGCGGGGTTGATTTTTTCTATTTTCAAAATAAAATATTTTGTCCCATAGGCGTGTCCTTCGAAAAGTTTAAGTCATTTCTCAATTTTTAGGCGATATCTTCCATTTTGCCAACAGGAGAACGTTTACCACAAATACTATACAGCTGCACAGGCCGACAGATGGACAGGTGGACAGACGGACATGTTTTTGAAGTTTGTTTCTGGGCGTTGTAAAAGTATTGGAGAAAAATTTTATATATGCACTATATATAATAATGGGCAGGTGCGGTAAATTTTTTTCACTTTTGAATAGGTGCTACAGCATCGCCCTTAGATTATGCATTCAAATTTTTGTAGATTTATCTTCTACACTTTGTGAGTAATGAGGCGATTTTTTATTTCTCTTCCCAAACAGAGGTACTTTCAGTTTACGCAGTGTTGTGGCCGTATCCTGCGACTGATTTGTCCGATTTTCAATACCAGCCTGAGCGCAAGAATTTCCAATGCTTTTGTCGAACTTGAAGTCGATAACTTCGTTTTTGCGGCCAGGAGAATGTTTACATAAGACATTACACAGATGGACGGACGGACATAAGTAGATCGATTTAGAATTTGATACCGATTAAGACTATATACACTTTGTGGACTATCCGATGCTTCCTTCTGGTTGTTGCAAATGTGTTGACAAAACTAATATACCCCTCATCCTTCATTGATGGGTAGAAAGAAAAGCTTTCTTCTCAAGGAAAATTCAAACCTAATTCATTTTACATGTTACAGGAACGGCATCTCATCGTATTCTATCATCTAAATGGTTTCGTCATTTATTCTTCTTTGTCTATTCACCTCTTCGCTTATTAGCTTCTTCTTTACATGCAATATTGTTAATGTACAAGTAAAAACTGCCATTCTATGATTTATATGCGTCTAGAATGTTTAAAGTGCGACTTACAGCGTTAGGAAGCCTTCACTGTGCCTAATTGATTCTTACGTTACATTACGTAACGAAGACTACATTAACAAGATTGCACAGATCATCTTGTTTTGACTGTTGCTTATCAAGATAACAATCGCATTCCGCAAGTGCATCAATTAAATATGAAAATATATATGCTTTTTAAAAAAAATTAATTTATTATTCTTTTTAATCAAAAATTAAGTAACAATATATTAAAAATTAAAAAAAAAAAACATAAGTACAACGGTTTGCTTAGAAACTAAATTCCTAAATAAATTGACATTAAAAAAAAAATCAGGTCTCATTCACTCACACATACTCACGCTTAGAAAAACATTACAAAAAAAAAAAAAAAAAACTTACATTAAACTTTCCATTCGCACAAATATAATAAACAATGAACTTATTTTTACACTTTAACGCAATTTCAGTTCCATGGAAGTAAGCGATTTTTTACGTTCATTTACTTCGAAACGTTGCATTATTTTTGCCACAATATGGGACGGAGGTATATCTGGATTGCCGGTAAGTCCACGATAGCCGAGAACGCTATGATCGCCTATACTATTCGCAAGTTGTAATCGCTTAATAAATGCATTCGTATCGATGCCTTTCACTTGTGATGGTTTCAGAAATCGTTTTGGTATACGTGACAATATATCTTCGGAGCCTAAGGGTCCAAAGCCCAAGTTAATTAAAATCGCTTCCGGATCCGGTTTACGGGACTCTAATAAACTATCGACACTGGAATAACGACTCGAATCGGATTGTACGGAAGCGTCACGTTTCAACACACCCGGCATATGTGTGCTCCGCAAGGGCACATTATTTTCTTGTATGGAATCGAAGGAACCGTCTGACTTTAAGCGGCGATCATGTGTTGAACTTGAAGTGCAATTTGAAGTTAAAGAAGAAGTTGAACTGGTCTTTTCCGATGGCGACATAACGGCCGAACTGGACGATTTATTGTTGACCAGCAAACTGCTATCGCTTTGTTGTTTACTACGAAAACGTACTTGTTTCTTTTTGTGGGCGCTTAAGTGTGCAGTAGGCGGTAGTGCAGCTTGATCTCTTGTCACCGAGCGGAATGTTTTATCCGCTGTATCGTCATCACCGTCTTCCTCCAAATCGGCAGCATATTCAGCTTCGTCTCCACTATAAACAGTAGTTGACTTTTGACGCTGTAAACGTTTTCTTCGTACATTGGTAGTAGACGGGGCAGTAGGTATTTGGGGTGCATTAGACTTGACACTATCTGTACTATCGCCATGTTGAAGTTGCTGTAAAAATTGTTTTATTTTCAATTCTTGTTTATTATCCGGTAGTTTTCTTAAATTTCCACTTGAAGCACTGCTATAGGCGGATAACGCACAGACTAAGGGATTAGCGTGCTTGGAGTAATTAAAATTGAAACAGCTTTGCGAGCGTTCCATTGTAGAGGTCAATGTTGTCCGGTTTTCACTTATAGGGATTTTCAGAATACTAAAATAAAATTTTTAAAAAAATTTTTTATTGAAATGAAGAAGAATTTTTTTTTCAAAATATTTTCATTTTGAACAGCGACATCATGGAAGTGATTGATTTAACCCAAAATTTTTTTGTGTTATATGAAAAATTTGCAAGAATTTTCACACCGTATGAATAATACATTTTTCATTTTAGTTAAATTTAAAGTTTTCCTTTAATACTTTTTTAATTAACATTTGGGAATTTTTTTTTGTTTGTTTTTTGTTTTTTTTTTTTTTTTATTCACAATAGAAAATTTTACAGAAACATCTTTGTTTTCTATATTTGCTATTTTAAGTGTATTAAGTGACAAAAACTTTTTGTATATTTCACGGTTACTTAAATTACTTAAATGAAATTGTGCCCTATTTGAAAAGAGGGTATGTTAAGTTCTTCATGAAATTTGAGAAGGAAGTACAAGGTTAAGATTCTTTTCTCTTCAATTTGATAAGATTTGAAAACAATTAATTACTACTTGATTTACGGATCAAGCAATAATTCAAGCAATTAAGTCCATTTGTATTTACTAGGCTCTAATCAGCCTTGATTCGCTTTAATCTAATCGTAAAAGACCCACACCTATGTCAAGCTTAAGGTAAGAGATCGTTTGAGCTTAAGGGCACTTCAAAAACACGTTAAGGCAAAGCATAAATGCTTTAAATAATCAATTATCTCTTGGTTAGGATATTTCTTGCCAAGATTAAAACCTAAATTTTATTTTTTCAGAATAATTTTTTTAAAAGTGCTCCCGTATTTTTCTTTCTTTATCTTTAGAAAACTAAAATTTTTATGAATACCAGAAAGCTAATGAAAAAAGGCAACAGAGTTCTCGAAAAAAGTCAGCAGGGTTTTTGAAAAAAGGCAACAGAGTTTATGAAAAAAGTCAAGAGAGTTTTTAAAAAAAGTCCATAGAGTATTTGAAAAAAGTCAACGGAGTCTTTAAAAAAAGTCAACGAAGTCTTTGAAAAAAGTCAACAGAGTTTTTGAAAAAAGGCAACAGAGTTTTTGAAAAAAGTCAACAGAGTTTTTGAAAAAAGGCAACAGAGCCTATTGAAATTGAAAATTTCCCTCTTAAGTAAAATTACTTTTACCATTAAATTTTTATATCTGCAAAGGCGACTGATTATCTTGCATTAAATATATTTAACGCTCAAAAAGATTATTAAATTTGCCATAAACAATTCATTTATAAAGTTGAGTAAAACGAATTTAAATGACATAGAGAAAATGGAAAAACAGAGCTGCAAAGAAGATTTATAAAAAAATATTAAATTCAAAAGCATTTTATGTTATCATCATAAAATTCTTCCCTTTCCCGAAACGCTAATAAAACTACCCTAAGGAATTTCCTCATACAAAAAGTAATTGTGCGAACGCCTATCGTGTAACTTAAGGTTTCCAACTTAAGTGGCATTATAAAGTACTTAAAGGAGAAGTATTCTAAAAGCTCATCCTTTCTCTTTTTTAGCAGTGGGGGTTTTGTTGTCATGTTCGACGCTACAAGATGACTTTTGTGTATGATAAAAAGAGTATTGAAATTGTATGGTAACTTATTTATTTGTCGTTGTAAGCTCAGGAGGAATTTTAATTAACTTTTTATTGCTAACACTAAGCAACATTTAAATTTATTTGTTAATATCATGTAATGCAATACGACAATAAAACGACTTTCAACAACAAAAGAAAACAATTAAAAAGGTTTTTTTTTTTTTTTTTGAAGTTTAATGCAAATCTTGGATACCCTAAGCAAATGTTAGCTTGACTAAGAAATGCTCAAGATTTGCTATTCAGCAATCATTTCATTAATAAGAGATTTATTAACTCGGTGACCCTTTTTAGAATTATTTAAAATTTGAACGATTACACCTCTCCATATGGAATAAGGTTATAAAGCTTATAGCTTTAATATGATCAATCACTCAGAGGGATGTCACCTATACCCAGAAAGAAGTGAGGAAAGGAAAAGCGAGTGCCGGTAACTTAGTGGGAGTGTGTCCACCCATCAATGATTGTTATGTTTTTATCAATTCATCACTTACTGTAGTTACGGAACTAAGTAAACCCTATAGCACGGGTTTGAACCAGCGAACAGTGACTTGGTAGCTGCGCATTTTGATTATTTAGGCAATCATGTAGATAGGACATGAGGACATGTTTGTTTGTTCCTCTAGTTTGTTTCGGGTTTAATTTTGATTTGCTATTGAGTGTGTTTCAAACTTGGTACGCTTGCTTAAATTAGGCATATACAAGCATATATAAGTATCGAAGTCTTATACTAAACTTTATGACAATTGATGGGCATATACAAGAGCGTGGTTCCACAAAATACTAGATTAGCCTGCGATTGGTAATAATTCGTTAACTAAGATGTGATAAAATTTTCAGCTTATTCCCAAAAAAACTTTCTCAGTATGCATGCCGTTTTGATCGTACCACACTTGTTTTCAAACTTGACCGGCTTAAACTGAAACAAGAACAGTAGCAGCACTCTTTGTGACATTGCGGGAAGGCTAACAGCAACAACAAACAGATAAAATGGTTTATGGAATGACAGAATACAATCCTGTTTTGTGTTGTATTCTTTTTCCTTATTGTTATTGTTGTAACTGTATATTGTCACTGTATATAACTACAAGGTATGCAATTATCGCGTGTAAGAGAGGTTGTAATGCTCAAATGATGGCCTACTGATGTAATCATTTTGCTACCTAATGGCTGCAGTAATCATTTCCCGTCAGCAACAGGAGAAATTTTCTGTATTCAAGTATGTGGTGGGTCAACATTCTTCTAAACATATTTAAGCTTTCATCAAAGGATTTCAAAGTCTTCTAACATTGAGCTGTGAGGACAATAAAAAATCATTCCGTCGAAAAGGTAGAAATAAGTGTTGCTAATATAATATAGGAAAAAAATGTTTCACCTATCACACCTATTAAAAAGCCGAACGATTGGAACCAAATGATTTCGTAGAGGCAGATTACCAAAATAAATGTTAGGTACCATTAGGAATGAGAATTTTAAAAACGCATATGAACAAAGGAGAATATGTGATCGCTGAGTTTCACATTACAGTGCATTTGATTAAGAGATTACAGAGATGTCCGCCATTTTCCGCAGCTTGTGTCAATTTATTCGTTGCTAAGATTATTTTGTTTGAAGTACATTTTTCAACTTCGAGTGTACAACAAAGCCGGGAAAGTAGGCATTTCGTTTAAGCGATTTCAAGAAAGCAGACAATAAAAGGACAGATGGACATTAAATTCTATAGAATGTTACGCTGTTTGAAATTATTTGTCTTCACTGTAGCTTTTCTTCGCTTATTTCAAAATGATGTGACAAACTTAATATACCTTTCGCGTTGATGCATAAAAACAATGTACAAGTTCAAGTTTAGTTAATTTTATGTATCTTTTAGTATACAAATGTATTACATGTATGTATGTATAGGTGAATGTGAGCAAATATATGAGAGCTTTGTTTTTCTTATTATAGGGGAATTTTTTTATTTTATTTATTTATTTATTTTTTTTTTCTTGTGAAAAATTAAATAAAATGTTTTCCTTTAGTATTATAATTGATTTACATTTTATATATAGAAAAGTTACTTTTTCAATTACATTTGGCTTTAATTTTTAACTTTTTTTTTTTTTAATTCGTTATTGAACACGAAGTATATATTCTTCTTATATTCGCCAGTTTCCTTCTTAGCCCAACGTGCAATGCAAAAGAAAGAATAATAAGAAATAAAATACGACGACGGTGTCGATGTAACCGCATTACACGCTTCGCACGTGTATATGCAAATTGTAAAGTCTTGCCTGAATTAAGAGCGTAATAATTGAAACTTTTAAGTCTTTCTTATATATATACAAGATGTATATATATACGTGTATATATCTTGCAAATGTGATTGAAAGATCATACTGTTTATGCCTTACACGAATTGTGGTAAAGGGGTGAACTATCGAATACTTCATTTTGATCCTCAAAATATGCTTATAAAGCATGTAATGTTCCAAAATTTTTTGGTGACTTTTGTTGAGATGAAAGCATCTTCAAAACCCTATAACCTTTTTTTTTGCTACGGAGTCAAGATGCCGATGACGTGTACGTATGTCTGCCAGAAGGGATCATTTTGATCCTTCACTTGCCACACTTGTAGGCAAGAAGATACGCACGTGATCGATTAAGCATGTGAGGCTAAAAGTTCGACGTCCGCCACGTGGAAGAAATTTGAAACAACCTCGGAAAAAAGCCTTTTCATGACTTCTTCTATAACTTTCGATTCCGTGAAGATATTTCGGAAATCCTGTAACACCAGTATTCATCGGAATCATCTCCACCATCCTCAGTCTGGAAATAGTCCCGATTCTCTTATTAAAACGGTGATAATTTGGGATGGAATGTTAATTCCCATTTATTTTCAATAATTTCCCATTTGTTCTCATACACTTTAGGATTTTCTTCCAGCCAATTGTAAATAAATTCACTTTTACGACTGTGCCAAAATGATCCCTTTTGATAGAAATAGGTATACGTCTAGTCGGCTTTAGATAAACCCACTATTTATTATATCATACCTCAATATATTTCTGAATCAATCCATCAGAATTACTTTATGAATCAATCTAAGCTTGTCTGTCCATCTTATTTCCTTTCGTTGACCTCGTGTTTGAACGAAATCACTCTCTCTATCGATCTGTTTGTCAGCTACTTGTCGGTCTTGCGACCTACAGGTAGCACTTTTTAAGATATATTCTTGATATTCGATACCCCAAAGTATTTAGGCCCAAGGACGAACGTTATTGGAAATGGTTCGGATCGGACCACTTTTTCAACCACACTTCCTATATAATGCTTCATTTTGAAAAGACGTTATATAAATACTTGTAGAGTGGGGTAGGGTATTTATTGGAGGAAAGACGGTTGGTGGCTTGCTCCACTATAACGTTTTTAGTTGTTTTCCAGGCGAATGTGGTCCACGTTAGTAAAGATTTTTATCTCAATTTGCAACGAAGGGATTTACAAAAGTAAATGGAAGACAGAGGGACAGATATGATTACATGTCCATTATATTGTAAAGGTTCCTTATTTCTGATTATCACCACCGCAACGATTAATCTCGTCTACCATGTTATCCTTCCTTCGGGGTGGTGATATAAAATCACAAAAAAAAGAAAAGGTAGAAAACGAAAACTTGTTGAAGTCTATTTAAGGTGAAAAATGTTGTTTCTTTACAGTTATATTTTCTTTCTCTTGCCATTTAAAGATAAAACAACATTTGTTACAAAAATGTTTTTTTTTATGGTTTATTTTACGTCAATTATTAAGTATTTCGTTGTTTTCACATAATTATGGCAGCAATAATATAATAATAATAATAATAATAATCTTTTTTTTTGTTTAAATATTTATCGAAAACATTATTTGTTTAAAAACCATTTTCTTTATATTTACTTTTACAAAAATGACGTCAGCGAGAGACTTGTAATAGGATTAAGATAAATGATGTAATCGTGAAGTTCATTGACTTGTAAAGTAAAACCAAAATAAATAATTTCGGACAAACTTACACACCATCTCGTATAATGTTATATTTAAAGTTTAATCTCATTACCGTTCAAAAAAATATCTATGGAATTAATGAAAGGCGACAAACAAACAAATCGATCTTATATAAGATTTAACGAAGGCGTAAAAAACGTAATTTTTTCTTTATTATTAGTGTTAGTTACAACAATCGTTTTACTTAGAAGGCATGTCGCCTACAGCTGTTACTCTTATCGCGAGCAACCTTTGGACATTATTACGTCTTTTCGTTAATGAAAACTGACGTCAGCTATTTGTAACAACTTTGATAAGGGACAAATCTTGTTTTGTTGTTTAAGCTCAAGAGTTCATTGAGTTAGGTGTATAATGCTCCCAGCGTATTACTAATCGATACGATTTGCAAAACAATATATCAATACGCGTTACATTATCACAATGACATCGATTCTACGCAACGACTTAATCAGTTAACTGTCTTCACCTCTTCAGCAATATTCTCGTATATTTATCAAACACAACCCTGTATGTAACATGAAATTAGGTTATAATGAAACGAGTTGGGAAAATTACAAAAATAATTACAAAATTTGATGAGGAAACCCGACAACCATGGACGGACGCATGATCATGACATGTACATTCGTCATATACTGTTAACTGTTAAAGTAAATTAAGGATCATTACTTGCAAATTTGAAATATATATATAATTTAGACTAACAGACATGAACGCTAAGCAGTAAATATCATTTAAGTAAATCATATATGAATCACATATATGTACAAACTTTGATTGGTTTTAAAATATTTTAATACTTTTTGTTTTTTGTTGTATATATTGGTTTTGAGGAAAAATTTGCTTCGAGAAATTTTTGTTACAGTAGACGACGTTTGGTATCATATATCGGATAAAAATAATTATTTTTTGTCATATTGGCGCCAACTTGGAAGATGTCACTTAAGCCTACAATTTTCCTGCAGATAGTTTTGTATCTTGGCAATCATGTTGAAAGCTATAGATAGGAAAGTGAAAATAAGTGAAATTTCTGGAAACATTTCCTATATATTTTTCTCTAACTGTTTTATCCGCATGAGTATCCGAGTCATTAAGAATCGCAATTACCAAGTTAGGCTTTGCGAGTTCAAATTTCAAGTCTTGTAGAGTTTACTTTGACTTGGTAGGTAGAGGCACGACATTTGTCAGATGGGCATACACCCGCTAGACTCGGGCCACTACCTCCCTATCTCTTGCTCTTTCTTCACTTCTTCCTGACCATCGCCGTGTTATACGTTCAGCTGATATCTCTTGAGTGATTGGTTACATTAAAAAAAAAAAAAAAATGTGTATGTATATGTATACATAGGTTTCGTAGTACTTGAAAATTTCAGATTTAAATGGATATTAGAGTTTGAAGCTTCGATATAAGGCCGACATATTTAAACATAGTATATTTTAGGGGTGACTTGAAATATTATTAATAGCCAGCTTTTTGCATTAATTGACCCATGTTCGTTCAAAGTGGTGTGTAAGTCCACTTTATATATTTAATATGTATGAAGTTATTTAAGAATTTGTATTTGAATGGTTTGAAAACTACTGGAATATCTTGCTTAAATAATTAATTGACTTAAGTATTAGCTTAAAAAAAAGTTTATACTTTTGACTTTAAACAGTTATTTCAAATGCTAAGAGAACTGATGGTTAGAGGGAGAGAGAGAGAGTGCCACGAAGAAATATCAAACTGTTTGTGTATAGAAACAAATAGGAAGCAAATGTGTTTTGCTACTGTTCTGTTAGCTTTTTTTTTGTTTTTTTTTTTTAAACCTATCGGTTAGATTGTGGTTAGACATTTTGACGTTAAGCCAAGACAAAGTTTGCTGATGTCAATCTAAAATTTCAAATCAATTTTGAAAGATTTGACAGCAGAAGCCGCTGTCCGCCTTACAGTCAGCCGTTCGATCGCGAGAGATGAAAATTATTATTTCTAATTTCGATTACAGTAAACTAAAAGGGTAAAGGGGTTTCTATTATCATCACATTTTATTGCATTAACTTAATAAAATGCAAAGTGTCTCTATACGTAATTCTCTTTAAGTTGACTGGTGATCTTGGAATTTTTTAGATACTAATGCTAATAAAACGATTTAGCCCTCATCAAGCTAGCTTCACTGATCGAGAATTTACTGCTTTCTAATGGCGGCGATTATTTAAAATTTGTTTGAATGAGTTACGTTTTTATACCCATCACCGAAGGATGGGGGGTATATTCATTTTGTCAAAACGTTTGCACCGCTCAGAAGGAAGCATCAGAGACGCTGCAAAGTATATATATTCTTGATCAGCATAAAATTCGATAAATCGATTTAAGCATATCCGTCTGTCCATCTGTCCGTGTATCCGTCCGACCGTCTGTCCATCTTCGTAATGTCTGTTGTAAACAATTTTCTGGCCGCAAATATGACTTCAAACTTGGCGCTAACACTGGAAGCACGCAGGTTGGTATTAAAAATGGGCCAAATCGGTCGAAGAACACGCACACAACACTACGGGAACTGAGAAGACCTCTGCTTTTCAAAAGGAATGAAAAATTGATTTTTTGCTCATTCCTCATAAGCTATGGCAAATAAATGCACAAAAATTGAATGCATATTTTAGCGACAATTCTGTAATACCCGTTCAAAAATAAAAAAAAATTGATCACGCCTAACCAATATTAGAGTGTAGTAAAATTTAATTATTTTTTCAATATCTTTATAACATGCAGAAAAAAGTTTTAAAGACCTCATAAAGTATACAAATTCTTGCCCACACTTTTTGTATTACAAATACTTTCCTCGTGTTAATAGACGAGGTTCGCTGGAGTTCCGCGCTCACTTTGCGAAAATGGTCAAATGTTTACGTATGTTCGCAAAGGTTGAAAGGCGGATGAAGATGTCGGATATATATTGAAAATAAAGTAGGATACAAAATGACTGCATTCAATCTTGCTCGAACCGTGGATCGCCTACTTAAAAAGCACACTTTAAGCTTTTAGGCTAATTAGAATTTTTTCTATTTTAAATCTGGTTTTCAGAAAGGTGCCAAGAATTTACTATTTAACCTTTTTTTCAACTTTGAGAATTCTGATAATAGAGAGAGAGAGAGAGAGAGAGAAAGAAAGAAAGATAGTCAGATGGATAAACTTATGAGCGATAGTTGGTTAACTCGGAATTTTATAAAATACTGTCTGACGTGCAGGAGGTTGACGCCTTTAAGAAAAGATGATCATGTAAAGCATATATATACATATATATAAATCCATACGCACACATGCACACACGTAGCTGTTTGTGTAAATTTATAGTAAAAAATATAAAAGTTTGCTCGTTTGATTATACCTACGAAGCTTCACATGTGTATGCATGTATAAATTTATCCCTTCATGTGAATAGCAGCATAATTATTTTACTAGACAAAAGTGATTATATAAATTTCGATATTGCAAAGCCCTTGTATACTATTGCGGCCAAAAAGCGGGACCAATTTAATTGTTTCTTTTTTAAATCTATTCACAATTCCAAGTCTACTTCGTCGCCGTCAAAGCAATCCTCAAGCTTAAATATATTTTCCTTCTAAACAGTTAAGCCCGGCGAAAGCATCTCATGGTGCACAACACCACGATAATCTAATAGAACTGTTAACATTACTTTGATTTCTGAGTGACGTCACCGGGGGGATTTTTTCTCCTCAAGAAAGATTTCTTTACTTTCATAGTCTTGTAGTCTAATCTAAAGTTAAAAGCTTAGGTGTAATCACTTTCAGTCGAGAATTAACATTAGTTTTTTATTGCTTACTGTTTTTTATGTTGTAAAAAAAAAGTTTAATCGAACATTTATTTATTCATTGATTATTAATTGCATTAAGAACTTGTCTTCAACACAACAAAAAGGAAAAAAACAAATGAAAACATTATAGTGAGGCTAGGCCGATTATTAAATACCCTACACAACATTGTCTAACACAATTCTTATTTTTATCAAACAACACAAAAATTATACCCTGTTTTTGTTAGATCCTACTAATATGTGACAGATATCTGAAGAACTGTTTATAAATGAAGTCTTGCGTTCTATTAAAATGGTAGTGCCCAAGAGCTTAAAAAATTAGAAGACATCAAACGGGCATATGGACAGATAGGCTTAGAATCATTTCACACAAGGTGGGTGACTTTTTTGCGTGTTACACACGTCGACATATACGCTGTACCGTAAGCTGTGTAGGATAAAATTAAAAAACATGCTTGACATTTAATGAATTAAGATATGTAAGGAATACATTGTATGCAAGCATTTGTGAGAGTATGTCATATCATTTTATTTTTCTAAGAAAAATAAATAAAAATTATTAGTATGGAACATGTTAATTGGTATTAAATTAAATAATCAATAGATTCTATTTCAACATTACCATATATGTCTAAGGGCAAAAGCTCTCGACTAATAACTTAATAATCGCGCGTACAAATCTCAAGTTTGGCAGAGTTTTTCAATAAAGCCGAAAGCCTTAGATGCATTCTCCATTTGCAAGGACAGACATCAAATGGACAGATAGACAGACAGGCTTAGATCAGTTCAGATTATCGGTATTATAAAAGGTGGGTCTATCTTAAGGCTTTCTGCGTCCGCACTAACTTAAAATACCCGGTACCATAAAAGGAAACGATTATCTATTTTTCTCTTTTAATTATCTTTTTTTTAACGATTTATATAACACAACGTGAGATAGCAATATTTCGTTTAATTTTTATGTAATTGAAAGGCTTGGACTTTAATTTATTCTAATGAAATGAAATGTTTTTCTAAACAAATGTTTTTTTTCATTTCCTTTTTTTTTTTTGACAAATGAAACTACGGTAGCAAAATAGAAATGGAATCTATTCATATTTACTTTTGTTAAAAAAAAATTAATAAATTTTCTTCTCTTTCGCTTTGTTTTTTTTTATTGCTCTGCTCCAGCTGCTTATCTCTACGTTAAATAGATACGTTTTAATAATAATAAGCTGCACGTTATCTTTTGTATTGTAATTTATATATTTAAAAAAAAAAAGAAAGAATCTATTTATAGCTTTTTTGCAAATAGATGAGGCGATCTATCTGCAAGTATGAATCTAAACTTATTCAAATTAATGTATTTTTAAAATTTCACGTGAATCGAGCAAGAGACTTTTTTTTAAAAACTTTATCTGTTTTTTTTTTATTATTATTATTATTATTATACATATATGTATCTAAAAAGTAACATGCGTTTCAATTACATTGACATGATGTCAACTAGATTATAAAATGCAAAGATAATTACAAGTGATTGCTTTAATTATGAAAACTATTTATTTATTTTATTCAGATAGTTGTGGTTAAAATGAATTCTCGGAAAAAAATTATAAGACGATTTTAGTAATTGTTTAATAATTACTTTCATTATTTTCCATAGAAAATAAGGAAAAGTAAATTAGGCTTTAGAGTATGATGAACGTTTCTACCTTTGACTGTGAATAGCGGAACTAAATAAATATTCGTTTTTTTTTTTTTTTGCCTATTAGCCTTAAATTATGATCGGAATGTTGGTCAGAGTGAGAAGATTTAATCTTTAAAGCTTCAGAAACTCAAAGAATCGTTTAGCATTCCTATTATGGCTTTTTATGCCCTACACAGCTCATGGTATAAAAGTTAATAAACTTTTGTGCGGATGTATCCAACGTCCAGAAACTCTCGAGATACACCCACTTTGTAATATAACAAGCGAAACACAATCATTTTTTGCATCAATCTGAGCTTGTCTCTCCGTCTGTCCATCTCATTCCTTTGTGTTTAATTTACAGACCGCCATTGTTAAGACATTTTGATGATATATGGCACACGGATGTGTTTTGACCCAAGGCCGAATGTTATTGAAAGCGGCTCGGATCTGGCCACTTCTTCGACTCCTTTCTCTATAACGCCTTATTTTGAAAAGTCTTTATACAAGTAACTGCAATAAGCGAAGTGGTACAGAATATTTAATAGTGGACCGTGACCCACTCTAATACTTTATCAAGGACAAAGTAATGACAAAAAAATTGAAATTAGTGCGAAATTTCTCATATCAATGGAATTATCCTTCCGTTAATGAATATGAAACAGGGAGAATCAGTTGGAGAATTGTGTGGCGGGCTTCACCGGAGGAGCTTACAAAAATAGCGCGCCAATAATAACATTATCCGAGCTTACAAACAGAGACATAGACTAATTCTCCTTAATCGTAGCAGGACTTTACGCTTTTTTCTATAAATTTTTGATTTTGTAGATTACATTTTCATTCAAAAATGTTGTAGTTTTAAAAAAATAAATTTGTGCTGTCTTTTACACATTAAAAAAAAATAAAAAAAGCACCATAGTAGCCCACGACCCTTCATTAATACGCTGCATTAACCTACAGTTATTTACATAAGGACTTTTCACAATAATAAAATAGGAAGTGATCGGCGAAGTGGTCCGGTTCATTGAAGATCGGGCCAAAATATGTCGGCGTACCGAATTTCATCAAGATATTTTAAACATAAAGGCGATTAGGTTGACTACGCAAAAAAAAGGACAGACGGACAGGCGGACAGACGGACAGACCAGTTTAAGCAGGAGTATTTTCTAAATCGATATAATAAAAAGTGAATCTATCTCTCAAGTTCTTCCGGGTGTCGCATGCATTCCCACTATCTTGACGTACACTTGTATCCATGCATTTATCATATGGAGAAGAAGCACAGAATTGCACAATTCATAATACGTAATAAGAGAGAACAACTGCCCGCAAACCTTCTCTACTTGAAAAAGGTAACGCACACAAATTAATCGAAGCCTATGACAACAAGGTAAGGTAAGATCAGGTAAGGCAGTAAAGACATCATCGTCAGTGCGAAGGTATTGTGCTGCGTTTCGGTGCCTTAAAGTAAATGCTGTATTGATATTTTTCTACAAGAATTTATAAGTGAAGAAGAAAGAATTGCTTTGTACACTTTTTCATAACTAATGTAGCGAAAGCAATTTTTTCGCCTGTCATTGACACTCGAAGTGATTATCGTTGTCGGAAACTGTCGATACTAATTAAAGATTTTTAGAAGAGAAGATTGTGAATGATACGAAAGGAAGAAAACAAAAATAAAAAATCCGTAGACGGGCATAAAATTATGATTGACTTATCTAATTATACCCTAAAGGAAAATGTGTTTGTTTTTATTTTTGGATTATTTTAATGTATTCAATACCATTTAATACCCTACACCACTTGTGGTGCGGAGCATATTAATTTAGTGCGTGCCTATGTAAAACCCAGAAGGTCTTAAGATAGATCCACCTTTTATTATACCGATCGATACAGAATCACTTTCTAAATCAATCTAAGTCTGTCTGTCATGTAACTTGGTATTTAAGCTACAAAGTCGCCATTTTTGGAGTATTTTGATAAAATTTGATACATTGATGTGTTTTGACTGAAGATGAGTGCTATTGAAAATGGTTCGGATCGGTCCATTCCTTCGACAACTCCTCACATAACGCCCTATTCTGAAATGGCGTTATATCGCTACTTTAGATTGGTGTGAAAACTTTGGAACGATTGTGGCAATTTGTTGCACCTCCTCGCATATAACCACTCCTGTGGAAACTAAAGCTTTATATGGTAAAAAAGTCGAATTGCCAACATTTCATGGTGAAAATTGGTTCGTAAATTGCACAAAGAAATGTACCTTACCGCTTGTGGACCAAGTAGGTCTATTTGTTCGATGACATCGCCTATCAGGATTCTCATGAAACGTAAACCCTTATATGCCAAAAAAAGGTTAAGTGGTTGTGTTTTGTAATGAAATTTAAATAAAAAAATAAAGTGGATCTAATTTGAACCCCATGGGTCTCTTTCTTCTCTTGCTCCATATAAAATATCTCGTGATACCTTAATAATAATTCATAGGAGCGTTCCAGTAAAAAAAATTAATGGTATGGAATTTGGATTACATAGGTCTACCTTTATGGGCCTCCACTTATTTAGGCGCTATCACGAAACGCCAACTCGTATATGGAGAGAAATTCGATCTTTCCAATATGCGGGCTTTCATGAAAATTATGGCTTTGCATAAAAATAATGCTGACTTTTTGGTATACTACGTGAAGTAGTGTAATGGGATGTAATGGTCGGTGTCGCTCGGGTATTTCTTACTTGTTTTCTTTTATTTTTGTGAAAAATTTTTCTAATGCAATTTTATATGCATGGAGATGATAAATTGAAAAAAAAAATATTTGAAATTAAATGTAAATGATTTACTAATCGATTTACGTTTTTGTTTCAATTTTTTTTATTGAAATGTTTACTTAAGCTTTTATAGATTGAATGTTTGGTGAATCACTTTTTAAAACGGAGATTATATTTAAAAATTTTAATGATTTTATATAAAAATTTTAATATTATTTAAATAAAAAGTTTTTATTGAGACACATGGACACACAGACTATCTCCGATTTTGGGAGCAAACATAAAGTATTTTAATATAATTTTGAAATTAATTCTTTTAAGGCAACAAATTAAGAAATTTGGAGTATAATAGTAAATTCTTAGTTTTTATGCATCGAGGAAAGGGAGGTTTTCTAGCCGAGTAAACTTTACGTAAGCTATTTATGAAACGCTATTCATCAAGGTTAACTCAAAGAACACTAAGACTATAAAATACCTTTTAAGACTTATAATAGGATCGAAACTAGGAAGTGTGAAGTGACCTTGCGCTCGCAGTAAACGTGCTGGAAAGCTGAACTTTCCACAAGATTGCACGAGGTATTACTAGATGGAATATCTACGTAAGGGTTCTTCCCTTTTATTCAGTGATTACAGCGACATTTGGAAGACGTTATAGAAGTCGATGGAATAAGTTTGGCGACATGATGGCATAAATGATTCCATTTGATGTCAATTACAAAAGTTAAAGATCTATATTTTTATTTATTGTTCACAACAGGGCATCAGCTTCAACCACTTTCTGCATATTTATTTTAAATCACCGAGAGAGAGAAGGAGCTCCGAAACGTTAAATTTGCTTCGAATGGCTTGTAGAGTCCTTAGGAAAAATTGCTGAAAGCAACGGACTGGGCCACCATAGGAAGAATTCATTGATGATCTTAAAGGGCTTACCTAAACTAGTCTTAGAAATATTAACAAGCTTACAAAAGGGTCGGGCTATCGGTTATATATATTCTAGTTCTTTTATCTTACGTTACCACATTCTACGTTTTCTCATACTTAAATGAAATCTAGAGTGCTTTTTTATAAGAGCTTCTTTTCTTTTTTTTTTTTTTTTGAATATTTTTAGTTTTATTTATTTGAGTTACCACGTAGGCGAACAAGTCTACTATCAATAGTATAGCTAAGTTTCACATTCAACGATCAATCACCTTTCTCACCTCGCTTGTAGTTCTTAAAGTACTTACAAAAAAGTACTTATGCATTATCAACATAGTATATACAGTGTATGTGTACACAAGCACAGACGCATAGATGATAGAAACTTGAAAGAAAACTTTAATAAAAATATATTTATGGCTGAGTGCATTTCGCATTCATGTGTCCACGGCTATGTGTATTCTCGATCGATGTAATCTCTCTATCAATTTGGAAATTTTTATTCTTTTCTCTATCAGTTTTTTCCAATCGTTTTAGCTTAGAATTTAGCAAATTTCTTAGTCCATTTCAGAGATGGAGATTTTGGAAATGAACTTGATCCACCTGCAAGCAAGGCTTAGCTGAAAAACCAAAACCAACCGGCGTAATTGATCCGGACTTTAAGTAATCTGATAGCTTGCGACCTTTGCCTTTGAGCTTTTGAAGGAGTTTGAAGCAAAACAAGTATTTTCGAGATAGGAAGACTGTCCTTAATTCTAAGCACGCGCGCACACACACAGAGAGACACTCATTTCTAATACTATGCCCAAAAGGTAAAACCGAATATCGAATATCTGAAGCATTTTGCTTTGAAATTGATAGCACTGTCATCTGTGCCAAATCTCACGTCATAAACGTTAATTAGTATTTCAGCTGCGTTTGGTTTTGTACGACACAAAAAGTATTTTTTCCGATTTTTACAATATATGTAAAAAGATGATTTCTGATCATTAATCGATTACGAAACGGTTTATTATTGTAGATGACACGCATAGGACCCGTCAACAGCAGATCAATCAGGGGAACATAGGGCAAAAGGTGAACCAAGGGTGAAAGAACTGCGGCTCAAAAGTCCTCAATTATCGTGGTGTTGTGCACCATGAATTCCTTCTGCCAGCTTAAATTGTTCACAAGCAAGTTTGAGGATTACTTTGAAAGTGACGAAATAGATTTGAAATAGAAAGAAATTAAAAGTGGTCTTACTTTTTGGACACAGTAGTACTCTCTCACGTGCAGGAGGTGAGTACATTTTGGAAAAAGACGATCATATAAGCAGATATGGACATATATATATATATCTGTATGTGTATACACAACCCCACACACATGCATATATGTAACAGGGAATATTATTTGGGTGTCTTGCGTTGTTTGCGTGAAGTTATTCGCAACCTGAGGCCGAGGAAGATTGAAAAGAAGAAAAAATTTCATTGGTCGGCCTTTTTGGACACATTGCGTATATGTACGGATATGTACGTTGATTTCTGTTAAATGTGCCGGGGGTGAAAGTCTAACACTGATCTAATACTTGGCCCCCCCCGCTAATTAAAAATTCAGAAGACAACACATACACACGTCCAAGTTCGTCCAAGTTTGTAGATAGTTTTCTTCATTTTCTTGCAATATTGATGGAATGCGATAGAGTTTTTCAAATGTCATGATTGAAATAAAGCATTTTTATATTTTCCTAATAGGAATAGGAACAGAAAAAAAAAAAGAAAAAAACTTCTTTTCATTTTAAAAGGAATTGTTCATATGTGCATTTTAGTTGTACGTTTATGTATTCTATTAATGCGATTTGTTGTGCTTCACCGTTTGTTGGCCTTGACAACAATTTCTTTACGCGCGCGCTTCAATTCAATATTGTATTGAATGATGATGATAATAACGGCAGAAAAAAACAAAAAAGAGAAAAAAAAAACGAAGAATTTAAATGCAAAAAGCTTTATATTTATTTTTATAAATGCAAATATGCACAAAAAAAAAAAATGGTATATACATGCATGTACGTACATACAATTTATACGCGTATTTGCTAAATAATCACGGTTTCTCTAAATATTTGAATTTTTATTATATTTGTTTATTGATTTTTTTTTTTTGCTTTTTTTTCCAACATAATTTGTTTGTAAAAAACTTTCTTCATTCATGATCGATCCCCTTCCATGATGTGTTTGCATGACTTTTTTTTTGTTTTTATTTTTGCTGTTTACCTTTTTTTTTAAATAAATACTCACTTTTCAAAAATTATTGTCTCCACGATTGTTTGTAGTTATTGTTATTGATCAATATAAGCATATGAATATATAAAAAATAAATTTTTCTTTTTTTTTTTTTTTCTTCACTGTTATTGAACCAGCCTTTTGAGTACTTGTGAATACATTTAATTTATTTTGTTTTTTGTTTTGCTTTGCTTTTTTTTTTGCATTTAATATAAAAAGTATAGAAAAATGAAGCGCTTTTTTTTCATTTGAAAAATTTCACTACCGAGTGACATGTGCTTTAGATGATTAGCAATTAAAAACTGAGCCTGTTTTACTGCAACGGTTGAGCTTTAAAAAATCCCAAGAAAATAACAATAACAAGCAACGATCGTCATTTCTCCCAAGATACTCTCTCCCTCTTTCTCTCTCTCTCTCTCTCTCTCTCGCTCGCTATCTTTTTCTGTTTCATGCTTTTTATTAATCAAGTTTTTTGTAAGCTCTTCATTAATCAAGTATTAATAAGTGGATAGGGTTTCCACAGCTTTTTACAAAAAAAAAAAAAATCATTTAAAATATTTTCAAAATAAAATCGTTAATTTAAAATATTAAAGAGAAACGTAGCTTTTTATCTAAAAGTTTTTAAATTGAACTGTTTATCGCAAACGCTAGTCACTGATTTAAGAAATAATGGCAAGTAAACTGATGATTGGTCGTCGCCTGTGCAGATAGGTAGGGCTTGGAAATTGCACAAGATTGTTGTCCCGGGTAGTTGCGTATTTTTATTTTTCTTCACACGATCAAAACTTTTGAATTGCCATTGCGTTGCCATTCTCTTTAAGCCAATGTACAAAGTTGGAAATATGTTTTGTTAATCCTAGCCGTAGCACTTAGTTGGTTAGGTACATTTCTACATTCTGATATTTTCCAATGTCTTAGAAGAAAATACATAATGCATTTTAAGTTAATATCAACTGCAAACTGAAAATTCGAATTTTCTCCCATTTGTATGGGAATCATTTGATCGACGGTCATCAACAATTATTGTACATTAGCTTTTTTGCTAACGAGGAAAATTTTTTTTGTTAATGAAAGAGAGCGGAGTAGCTCCTCGCTCGATGCGGAGTCTTACGTCAGTAGAGGATTTTTGATTCGCATTCCTGGTGTTTCCAAGAAACTAATGTATGTCCATCCTTCAATGCAGCCATAAAGCCAGGTAAGGAGTTGAAATAAATTGTGAAGAATGGTACATAAAATTAACGTACTCTGTCCTTAGCATGATAATGAATATTTAATGGCCTTTCTAGCGAAACTTTTCCTTCTTTCTGTGTAAACAGGGCTTACGAGTAGTTTTCAATATCCTATTTTGTTGTATGTAAAGTTATTCTAAACGGATTCTTTTATTAGATTAAAAAGAACCAAAAAAAAAGTGGGTGTATCTTCCGTCTTCGATACCTTAAACCAATGCATTGCCCTATAACAGGGAAATATTTTTTAAATGTGGCCATGCCATTCAGATCGATGGAGAGTATTTCTAGCCGATCTAGGAGCTGGACTTAGGATATAAATGTCCGGCTTGATAAGTTTACTGTGTCTGTAGATCTATTTGTAGGAGAACGATTCACATACTTCCCTAAATTTTTACCTGGCCTTTAAGGCTAATTTGTACTGAAAGTTTTAAGTCAAATTTTTTTATGCGAACGAGTACCACTGACTCTTTTATGTCCATCTGCGGCCATTTAATAAGTGAAGAAATGATAAATTTTTGCTTGTTATCTTGACATAAGCATTTCAACATCATGGGCAGAGGGACGAACACATGGGCCATAGTCAAGTGTACTTAGAATTTTACGTATGTGGACTTTTAACGCAAATTTCTTATGCTTACAGGCGAGAGAATAAATTTAGTCTTCCAACATCTTACCAAAAGACTATCAATTTTTATAAAATTAAAAAAAAAAAAACTTCAATTCAAACTTTCACGGCAACTATATGACATTCGTCTTACGAGCGTCCGTTCTATCAGTGAATGCTTTAAATATTATTGTAATATTATTGTGTAAACATGTTGTAACCTTCGAACAATGCAGATAATTAAAGCAAACATTATCATATCTTGGCCTAAAGTTTTTCGAAAAGATTTTTTATCGAAAACTGATAGCTTTTGATTACACTTTAGCGAAGAGGTCGCAAGTAATTTTCTACTGATCTTGTTGCTACTTGTTATCCAATAACTTAATATCTCAACAACTAATTGCTTTTTTTCTCTCACTCTCTGACTCTCAGTCTCTCGGTTTACTTGCTTTTTTTCTCCCATGCAATATTCTCAATTTTCTTGAACTTTGCAATTGTTATTTTTTTTTTTGTTTACATCTAGAAGAGGAAGAGGAAATCTTTTGTTAACCGAAAAACCTGTTTTTCATCTTCTGCTCGTTAATTGTCTTAAGCGTAGCTTTGCTTTTGTTGTTATCGATTAGAATTTTCATGAGCTATCCTTGTCTCTCACGTTAATTACTTTGCAATACTAGTGTTTTTATTTCGTAGTAGTTTTATAGTACGTTATAGTACATATACTTAAAGTTTATGACGCTTTTTATTACATTCTTAATAGCGCCTCAACATGCATTTGTGCAAATATTTATTTTGGGTTTTTTTTTTTAAATTTTTTCTCCCTTTTCATTTTTGCTTAAGTGGGTTTAATTAATAACATTTTTTCTTTTATCAATTTAGCGCTTTTTCTTATATAAGAAATTCGACTACGTATTAATAAAAAGCATAAAAATATAATTATATCGAAAGGTTGAATTACTGATCATTTGCGAGGAGTTAACGGTCAACGTACACCCAATTCTCTTTTTACACGATTTTTTTTACACGAATTTAATTTAACACGAGTTTAAAAGAAAAAAGATTTCTTTTTTTATACGAACTATTTTGTTTTAACACGATTTTTAATATTCCAGGAATTTTCCTTGAATCTCACAGAGCAAAGAGCGAGTTATTTTTTATAAAATATTTAATGAATTAAAATGTGTAAGCGCGAAATAAATTAAGTGAACTCTAACAAGAACTTTTTAATATTGTTTACACCTAATTCCCTTTTTACACGAATTTTTTTACACGTATTTTTTGGGAACATATCTATCGTGTAAAAAGAGAATTAGGTGTATAAGGTGAGTGTAAACTTAAATAAGTATAATAATTTTTTTTTTTTATACACTACATTAATTGTGGTGTATTGGGTTTGTATGGATGTATGCAATATCCAGAACGTTGGAGGCAGACACAGCTTTTTATTGTACCGGTCGATTCAGAATCACATTTTAAATTGGTTTCAGCATGTGGGTCCGTCGGTCCGCGTTGTTTTCTTGTCTTCAACCTACAAGCCGCAAGTTTCGAAGTATTTTGATGAAATTTGGTGCACTGATGAGTTTTGGTCTAAGGAAAATAGTTCGGATCGGATACAACGCCTTACTTTGAAAAGTCGTCTTATCAGTAACTATAGAGGGTGATACGAAATCTAAAGATGGACCGTGGCCTGCTATAATCGTTTTACTTGCTTTTATATGAAATTTGCTTAATTTGTTTTTTCATTTTCCAAACTGTTAGTGCAATAAGCAAGAGAATTCTTATGTAGAAAGTGGACCAAAAAAAAAACTCAAAATGATTTTTGGAAATGATTGCTTATACCATGCCAGATAGATAGCGAAGGTATTAAGCATGGCCGGAGGATTGAAACAAACAGAAAGTCTACCGACCAACAAAGTATTCCTATTGAACGCCCTAAGGCTGTAAATGTTAAACTGGGCGCTTCAATGTCCTCCGTATTCATTTGATTTATCTCCGCGTTAGTGTTTTCTGTTTGCAGGATTCGAATTTGCTGTAAAAAGAATTTCTGATGAAAATGCTTCCCTACTGAGAGGCTCTAAGGCCATTTCGAAAGATGATGTAAGAAAATTTATAGCAGCATTGGTTGAATGTAGCCTACCGCGTGCTGCTTCAGAAGGGATGTATAGGGTTTTTCAGTTGGGGTTTGATTTCTTTCGCCATTGCGGGCATATCTTATATATAAAATTCATTTTTCTCTCGTTAGCTTTGCTCCAGTAAAGTTTGCAATTTTATCGTGAAAAAGTATACGCCCTAAAAGCGTTTGAAAATTATTTAAATTTTTTTAGGAAAAAATTATTCTCGTATTTCAAGTTTTTGGGCAATTTTTTAGAAAGCTCAAGTTCTCAGAGGAAGTTCATTTTCATCTCGAATTATTCATGAGAAAGCTTTATGTTTCCTGAAAGTGATATTTTCGCGAGCTTTTCGAAATGGTGGCATCATTGGGTCTAATCTTTTTGGGAATGAGAACGGGAGATCCCGCTAGCGTCAATGAAGATCCCTAGAGATTGATGTTAAAGAATTTTTTATGATCCAAATAATATTTGGTTTTAAGGAGACGGGACTAGGAGGTGCTACTCGATATGTTCAACAATTTGTTTATCACGTTGTAAGGTTCTCGGATGTAATATTTCCAAATGGCTTACAAGAAGGTGAACAACATTAGATTACTTCCTAAAGTTCTGAATTTAACGAATTGAATAAGTTATTGGTGTAACTAGAGTAGAGTTAATGGAAGTGCTTATCAAGTGTTCTTTCCTATCGGAGCAGTGGTGGTGTCAGTTTGAATGATCTTGTATTTAGAACTTAATAACATCGAATATACTTGAAAATAAACAAATTTGTTTTTCTCAACTCTTTTAGTGTTGTTGTTATTGTGGTTGTTGTTTGTTTGTTATTTTCTTTCCTAAAAAGGTGTGTGTTTTAAATAAAAAGTATTGCTCTTAACAAAATAATTGTTTTTGTTTTTTTTTTTTTCAATTTAAAAAGTTCCGTTAATTTTGCGGCATATTGTTTATAGTAAACTATGAAATTTTTAGCAGCGTGACAATTAAAATGTTTTTCCTTATAGGTTAGCTATAACCGACCTTCAACCAATATATACGCCATTTAATCAAATACGCTGATAAATTGTAACACGCTACTACTGTTTTGCTTATGCTTCGAATTTAAATACCTACGTAGTGGTTGGTGTTGCGATGTTACAAATAGATTGAAATAATTACTCGTAATAGTTTATGTTAACCTATAGCTATGGAATTTTGCGATTCAAAGCGACACTTGACTAACTCGCTGGTATGATTTACAGAAATCAAATCTATTGCGATAATAGCGCAACGTAGCGTGATAGATAGTATGTTACTGTTTAAGTTTCTTATGTTATTTAAAAAAATATTTTGTGGTTTTGTGCAATGATCGGTTTTTGCTATGATTTTTAAAAGTCATTAATAAGATGCAACTAATTAAATAAGGAAAACGGAACTAATTTTGCTTAGCAAACGAATACGAAAGTTTTTTCTCTATGCATAACAAGTAAGTAAGAAATTTGTGAAAGTCTTTGGGTTAATCTTTGATGCCCGCTACGATCATCGAATCAATAAATAAAAGTTGCCTTCTGTTACTTATAGTCATGTAAGTTAGTTCATCGAAACTATTTGGCGCAATTTGTCTTTTCGGATTCGCGACTATGTATTTGGTGTATATCATACTCTTAAGCTTTGCCCTGTACTTGGGTATATTAAATTTGCATTCCGACCAGGAGTAGGAATTGAGATACACCCTCCTTTTATTATATTTTTATTGTCTGTCCTTCTGTTCGCATTGTTTTCTTTTGCAATTTTTGAGATATTTTCACGAAATTTGTTACACTGACGTCTTTTCGCTCAAGGACATATTGCAAATGGCTCGGATCTGACTACTTTTTTGACCGTTTCTTGTACAACGCCTTATTTTGTAAAGTTGTTCTATGAATAAATGGGTGGTGGTAGAGTAATTAGTGTTGGGTCATTGTCACTATATTTTTTTTTATTTATTCGCTTTATTGTGGATGAGTTGCGTTCATTCCAACACTTTTAACTATTTGTTTCAACTTTTGCAACTCTAGTCCGAACATATCGAAAAGTCTTTACGATTTTTTCCGCAACTTCGATCGTCTTTTTGTAGCCTACTCTTCTCAAATGCATCCAAATTGTCATGAGTTTGATGTTTAGCGGCTTCGATGTTTCCTGACAACTTGCGTGTCAGTCTTTCTCCACCAGTTGCAAAATGTTATCGACTTTTTCAGTCGCTGTGAGGTGCAACACCACCACTTCTGGGTCTTTCGTTGACTCAAAGCATTCCCACCCTATACTTCACAATTTTTTTTTTTTTTTGCAACGGGTTTACCTTTTTTATAGTAAAAAAGCATTACATAGCGTATTTCTTCAGATGTTTCACTCATTTTCAAATCAATATGACTTTTTACACGGGCAAAGAATTCGATGACTACCTGCACAAAAAATGTTAGCGGGAATGTCATTTTTTGAGCACATGTTCACTTGAGACAATCAGGAGACTGTTGCCCGATATATAGGCATCAACGGCATCCCACGGAAAAAACTGTGGAGAATTTTTAATATGACCTAATATTATGGACAGATGGACGGACATGACTGCGTTGTTTTACGGTATTCTTATGCTAAACCTAGTTGTTACAGATGGAAGGATAGAGCGATTAAGAAAATTTTTGATTTTTGTCAGTATAAAAGTAAGACTAAAATTGTTATCCTCGATCAAATTTCAAAGGCGCATTTACGATTTTGTTAAAGCGTAGAGCGTGCAACCGGTCAGAGCCACGAAGTTACCGAAGGTTGACTTTCGAAATCCACGTGATTTACAGAAGATTCAAGTTTTATTGACATTTAGCAAATTGTGCAAAGGGAGTTTTGTTGTAGCTATGCTTATCTTGAAAAAGGCCTTGCTCGATATGAAGACGTTCAGGAATTAGGTGTTTAACTTGAAGAAAAGCAAAGGCGTTCGATGGGCCTTTCCTTCACCAGAACGCGTAGGATGCGTTCATATAATGTGTGTCCATCTGGTACTTGGGGACGTCTAAATCGCGGCTTTAGTGACTGACACATCCCAATACAGTGTAGCATCGAGCAACGTTGAGTTAAGGATTCCTGGTAGGAATTCACGGTAAACTGGTAAAAACATTTGTCCAAAAAATGATTCGAGCTTCCGCTGTACTATTCTTTCTTTGTGATATTATTCAGGATATGTCCTCTAGACGTGCAATGCGATCGAGGCTCGAAAGAAGAAGAGGGAAATAGGAAAGATATGGAGAGCGGCTCTAATACTTGTCTATAATCGATGAAGAATCAGCAGAACTTTTCTTCTTTCTTATCTATCGGTGCATAGCTACTTTGATGCCGGCTTTGCCGACTTCTTTCTCAAGTCGAAACAAATATTAACCCTGTCTGGCATATTATGCTTTCCATTTACCGGACTCTGCGGTGGGTAAGTAAAGGACGTTTTGGAATTCTCTCCCAGGCAGTCCACAATGGCTTTCAATCAACTTTGGTTAACCATATTTGGACGTTGACCTTCTTTCAACTGTGCTGAGCAAATATTTACTTTATTTGAGGTAAAAGGACCATTTGGAGACAGTTTCGTGAATGAACGTGTGTCGGTATTCAGTTTCCATGCCATTCTCATTAAGTTATTGTTTGGTTTATGGTAAAAGTGACTAATGACACGAATTTACTCATTTTCTAATAAATTTTTCGACCTAATGCAGGTGTTCGCTGGCAAGTTTCTGCACAAGCATGAGGTAAACAAAGCTGTTCGAGAACACCCTTGTTTAGTTACAATAATGTTTTCCCATGTAGGCGGTGCACGCATGCACACATACACAACTGTCATTCAATTTACTCATAGTATAATAACTTTTTTTCTTCTTATTATTAGTGAATATAATGAATTGTCTGTTAGTTACTTGAAATATTTCCTAGTGTTCGTAACTTTTTATTGTTTAAAATGTGACTTGTTTATTTTTTGATAGATATTCAAAACAAAAATTTTGAAAAGAAAATCTCTAATATAATCTTGTCAGAATGATGAAATCATTCTTACGATGTGTTTACAAAAATCCGCGACTAACAAATAAGAAACAACAATAATAATGCGCATTAGGACACGATTTAAGTACCTGTCGCCAATACATTTTGCAGATTAAGCTCATTAAGCAATTGTGTTATTGAATTTGGTTTACTAATTAATGCAGTGTAACGCATTTTCAACAGCAATAGATTTCATTCGATATTCGGAAAATTTAAAATTTCATTCTATTTATAATTTTTTCTTTGTTTAAAGAAAAGCAAAAGTATTTAAAATTTGTGTTTCTTTTTTCTTAGTCTATTAAGCTCATTATTTTCTTATTAACATCTCATCTGAATATTCTTTGTTTGTTACAAGTGCTATGACAAAGTGAATACTTTTGCATTTCAAATGGTTTCTGAATCGTGTCTAATTAATATTCTAACTTAAAAGCATTAAGTGTTTACGTTAGATAAAAAAGATGATTACGGAATGCCCCACGTATCGCTTGGAATCTGTTGAACGTAATCTATGACTGAACAAACATCTAGTCGCACTGGTTAACTCATCTTTTTTAGAGAAATGATCAGACATGCACTAGCACGGGGACAGCCTGACACAAACAAAGAGTTATTATGTTGATTCATGCTCTTCATTTTCTTCCATTTATTCTATTGCAAGGGATCGCTGCAAAACGCATTCAAATTACTCGATCAAGTAAAGTCTTGTTTGTTATAGGCTTTCTAAACCATCTGTCTGCCTATTTCTTAACGAAATGTCTTAAGCAAAACAAGTAAAACACTAGAGCGGGCCACGACCCCATATTAAATACCCTACATCACCTATAGTTGTTCGTATAACAATTTTCCAAAATAAGGTGTGACATGGAAAGTGGCCAAAAAAGTGACCCGACCAAATCCATTTTCAATGGTATTCGTCCTCGGTCCAAAACACGTGAAAGTGTTCCGAATATTGTGAAAATGTGTTAAAAATTACAACCTGTAGGTTGGATGAGAGATAACATGACGGACAAACGGATAGACAAGTAGGTAGCTTCAGAAAGTGATTCTGAACTGATCAACAAAATAAAAGGTCAGTCTATCTCAATTTCGTCCGGTTTTGTGTACATCTGAACTAACTTAACATACTCTTTTACTGTAAGTAGGATAGGGTAAAAAAAATTACCCACCAGCAAGTTCGTATTAAATCTTGGAAAAAAGCTAGGGAAAGAAAACAACATAATTATCCTTCTTTCAAAGGAAATTCTGGATAACGCTTATGCCAAACATTCGTAGGAACATCTGGTAGAGTATATATATAATTTTACTTATGAAAGACGACTCAATTGGCTGATTTTGTCGTTTTCGCGACGATCTCTCAAATGCTTCTTGTGCTAAGTTAGAAATCTCGACAGACACTGTTGCTGAAAAACGATTGATTTGTGCCAAACTACAACTTCTTTGTATTGTGAGTCGCGCAACTGCGTATATAAAATAGAAAGACGGACAGACGGATATGACTTAATCGATACAATATCCGATCCGAAATACGGTACCTTTGATAGGTATTATTACATGCCAGGCGCTGTAAACTGAAGGTTGCTTCTCTTTAGTTTCTGAAGGACCCTGATAGCCGGCAAGGCTGGGTATTGAAATTACATTTGTAAAGGAAATTTGGTCTGTGGCAACCAATTATGAGCATATGAGTCTACTTCCGCCTGAGTATATTATGGTGAAAGACATAAATATCAGATATAGATAGAAGTGCGATCAGCGGTCTATTTCTGAAGAATTACGGAATTTTACACTGATCAAAAGTGTATGATTTTTAATCCATTTTTCCGAATGTGTCAATTTGGGTCACAGAAAAACCAAAAACTTGGAAATAGTCTTCCCAGACATTAACGTATGAATTACTAAAAGATGTTTGGTTCACAGTTGTACTACAGCAAAACATTGTTTTTCAACATTACATTTAGTCAAAAGTACTTCAAAGTGTTATTTATTAAATAATATTTCTAATCGATCGGTTTAATGACGATCACATTTTAGGTTAATAACTAGGCCAAGATTTCTGGGACCAAAAATGGACTTCGATTTCTTAGGAGCTTCTCTGCAAATACAAATCCGAACATTACTATCTTTCGCTTTATTGCTTAATTAAGTCGATTATATATCTTTTCAATGAGTTCTCATCGGCCTCTTCCTTCTGGCTTACGTCTTTCTTAACGCTGACTCATTATTTATTTATTTACTTTGTTTTTAAACACAATGAAATTAGGTATCTTTCTTAAACAACTAAACTAACAGTACGTAGATAACGTTCATTATTCACACACACACAGTCATTACAAACACTCCGTGGAGAAAAAAACTCACAAAATCATCAAAATTTGCTTCATTCATTTTACTAATACTTTCGGAACATTTGCAACAACAATTATCTAAAATCTGAAAATAGGCAAAGCAAGTTGACTCTAAGTTTTGATTATGAACCGGTTAAGATTTCCGCTTTGAAAAACCTCTTCATTGTTGCTTAAAGATATCAACTGTGTATGTGTGTGTGTGTATGTGTGTGTGGATGTATGTGTGTGTATGTGTGTGTGCGTGTGTGTGTGTGTGTGAGACTTAAATTGATTTGTTTGGTTGTTTACTTTTTCAATTAACATTTCACTCAAAACATTTTCATTTAGCTGACATGACATGAACGAAGGCAGAGCCATTGAATTAATATAACAACAAAACACTAAACACTTTCATCATCGAGCCTTTCAATTTATTCTTGATATTGAAATAGTTTTTCCAAATACCCAGTAGTGGAGGTGAATTAAATCAAATATTATGATTCATGATACATACATATATATATATACATGTATACAGTGGTTGACCGAAAGTTTATTGAAAATGTTATCTGGACAATAAATGAACTTTTTTTTTGTTTTTCGCGTGACTGTTATTTTCGGCATGCGATTGAATTTATTAAATTGTGTGTGCATGTGTGTGTGTTTTATGCGAACGATGTTACAAAATGTTGTCGGAAATAATGAAATTTTTAATTATTAGGTTGTAAAATTGTAATAAGTTAACCTATTATTATATATATTTATATCTATAACGGTATAATGTAAAATATATTGCATTTTATATCTATAACGTACTGTTTAATATATGCATACATTATCTTTACCAAGGACCGGTAATTGCATATAGATATTCAAGAATTTTGTTTATTCGCTCTTGACGTAGGTGAGCAGCATTTGCAGCTAAAGGCTTAATCGTTTTTATAAATTTGTTCCTTGCAGTACAATATGATGAAGAATTGTTATTTAAGCTTAATGGAGCTGGTCCTGGTTGCTAATAGATTTCATGAGGCCATTTGCCTTGTAGTTGTGAATAGTATTGCCATTGCTTTTGTGTGCAAAAAGATCTGGATTGGTTAGCACATGGTTCTCGATCGATTATGCAATGCACTCTTAATGTAACGCATGGAGACGAAGAAAATTCTTTCCATCGTAAAATTAATGGCGGGTAATATATTCAAACTTCGAGCGAATTTACTTGATATCGAGATTCACGCAACGCTCTCTGTTCTTGTAAAGCAACGGTTTAGGGTTTCTATGTCACTCACATCTATATCGCTTGCGAGTCGGCCTCTGCGTTAAATATCCACATGGTTTTTTTTCCTTTTATACCCTACACCGCCTGTGGTATAGAGTATGTTAAGTTCGTGCGGATGTATGTTTCAAGTAGAAGAACTTAAAATGGACCCCACAGCATAAGCATGTCTGTCGGCCTGTCGGCCTGTCTGTCTGTCCGTCTGTCCATCTGTTTGTTTGGCCTTCAAGCTACAGGTCGCAATTTTTGAGATTTCTTTTGATGAAATTTGGTACACTGACGTGTTTTCAGCTAAGGATGAACGATATTGAAAATAGTTTGGGTCGATTCACTTTTTCGAGCACTCCCCCTAAAACGCTCTATTTTGAAAAGTCAATATATGGAAGAAAGGGTAATTTTCGAAATTTTCTCGACAAAACTCGCGCAGTAATAGCATTTGGACATTCTAAATTGATATGAAAACTTTGATTCGGTGGGGGCAATTTTTTGAATCCTCTCTCATATAACCGTTCCTGCGAAACCTGAATCTTTATATAGTAAAAAAGTATAATTTTTAATATTTTATGGTGAAACTTAGTACACAATAGTAAATTGGCATAGAAATCAATCTTACCGAATTTGGACCACGTAGATCTATTTTTTGAATACTATCACATATAAGGATTCTTGCAATATGCGAGCTTTCATGAAAAGTGTTCCTTTGCATGAAAATAATGCGGCAGATAACTGTATTAGGTGAAATGATGTAAGATATTTATCGGTTGACCTTGCCCGACTATAATGTTCTAACTTGTTTTTTTCTTCCTTACTGAATGACTGCATGAATTTTATTGTTTTTATTTTTTCTTCAATTTTTTCTATACTTTGTAATAATTTACTGACAATATTTAGCATAAGTTTTATTTCTTAGAATCAATCCCGTACGAATGTTAATTTGATTTGGCTGAATTTCACGTGTAAATGTAATAAATAAATGAATAAACATTAGAAGGCGGTTTCTCCCGAAACACTTGACTATAGTGGACTGTAATGATCATATATATAGCTTTCATTTTAATTTTTTGCAAATTATTCTCCATAACTTAATAATTTAACTTTTGTAAATTCATGTTGATCTCATAATGAAACGAATACAAGGATTATAATGGGCAGTGGCCCACCGTTAAACACTCTGCAGCATTTTCCTTAATAGAGTTATTCGTATAACGTTTTTTCAAATCGATGTGTTATACGGAGATGGTCAAAAAAGTAGTCCAATCCGAACCGTTATCAACAGTCGTGGCCCGCCGTTAAACACTCTACAGAATTTTCCTTAATAGAGTTATTCGTACAACGTTTTTTCAAATCGATGTGTTATACGGAGATGGTCAAAAAAGTAGTCCAACCCGAACCGTTATCAACAGTCGTGGCCCGGCATTAAATACTCTAAGCCATTTTCCTTATTACACTTACTCGTGTAAGGCCTTTTCAAATTGAGGTGTTATACGGGAAATGGTCAAAAAGTAGCCCAAGCCAAACCGTTATCAACAGCGTTTGTGCTTGGTTCGGAACATATCGGTGTACCTTGATCGCAAATTTGCATGGGCAAACATCAAACGGACAAACAAGACGAACGAACAGGCTTAGAATCATTTTCTGAGTCGTTCGGCATACTAAAACATGTGTTATGTGTTACATACGTCCACATAAACTTAATGTACCATGTACGGAAGTTGCTTAAGGTATAATTAAAAGACATGCTTAACATTTAATGAATTAAGATACGTAATGAATACCCGGTGTGCAAGCATCTGTGTGTGTGTGTATGTTATATAATTTTATTTTTCTAAGAAAAATAAATAAAAATTATCAGTGTGGAACATGTTAATTGGTATTAGATTAAATGATCGACAGGTTCTATTTCAACGTTACCACATATTTCACACCATTTATTTTCTAATGGCAAAGAGTCTCGACTAACAACAACAACTGGTTGCGGGTTTAAATCTCAAGCCCGGCAGAGTTTTTCAATAAAGCCGATAGCCTTAATGCTAGGTCCATTTACAAGACCGGACATCAGATGGATAGATGGACAGACAGGCTTAGATCAATTCAGAGTGTGCTTCTGAATCGATCGGCACAATAAAAGGTGGGTCTATCTTTAGACTTTCTGCATGTTACCTACGTCCGCCAAAAATTAACATACCCTGCACCGTAAGTTTTGTAGGGTATAATGAAAAGACATGCTTAACATTTAATGAATTAAGATACGTAAGGAATATATGGTGTGCAAGCATCTGTGAGCGTATACTATATTTCATCATTAAAGATGATTTAATTTCTAAGGGCAAAGTGTCTCGACTAACAACTTAATAGTCGCAAGTTCAAATCTCATGTCCGGTAGAGTTTTTCAATAAAGCCGACAGCGTTAGATGCTTAGTGCTTTAAGATTTTGGTCTTAGAATTTATTTCTCTGGCTAAAAAATTAATAATAATTTCTTTGGAGAAATTCGTCTCTCTATAGAATTATAAGAGATTTTGCCAGTACTTTAATATGATTAGTAGGTTTGCATAGCTAATGTCGATATAGTTTGAGAATGAAGTGCTTATCTTATATGAAATACTTAGCTCTATATTAAGGTTCCAGAAAGCGCATAAGTCATGAATTTACTAGAAGAATCGCGACTACCAAGTCAATGTATGCTGCTTCAAATCTCAGCATTGTCTCAGTTACTTTACTCGTAGCTGTAGTGAGAGGTGGCTCAGTAGATAAAGCCATAGCACTTGCCCGACAAGGGCATATGTTCCCTTCCACCTTTCTGCCTATTTCCGTTTCTTCACATCTTTTTGCCCATCACCGGTCTACACGAATAATGGACATTGCCTGGGTGACTGGTCGTATTAAAAAAGAAAAAAAAAAGTGTTATGATTTAAAAATCAGAAGATGTTTCCTTTTTCGACATCCAGTCCGAGTAATTCTAGAAAACTTCCAACACTGCCATGATAGTACTTTCAGTGAACTAAGCTATTAGGAATACTCTGAACGTAAAGAGATACTTTCGCCACTGAGCAGTTTTAAGAAGAAGTAATGCTTCGAAATTTATTTTAATGGATGCATTTCTAATCTTCCACAAAGATTTTGCTGCGAAATACAATACAATATCGGAAAAGCAATGACGGATGCTTGCTTGATCCTGTTTACCCATGTAACTTTTGAATTTCGTGAAATCTTTTTTATAAAGTCTTTTATATGAATTAAAAGTTTGCTTCAAATCCCTTTTTACCTTTTTTTACCCTGAGTTGTATAAAATATTCGAACGTGTATGAAAAGAAAGACGGAAAAGTAAATTGAAGAAGAATCATTTAGAGAGATTTTTGGGTAAGAAGAGCAGAAAATACATAAAATTACACAGACGTGAGTTAATAACATGCGCCATCAGCTACTCAGTAAAAATGTCAAGCATACTCTTCCTTACGAGTTTATGCTGCGAAGGAGAAACGGTGAGAGCCCTTTCAAATGATAGACTGAAGACTTGTTCCAGACATGCCTTGTCTTCTAGGTATGGGCGGTTATCCCTAATGGACGTTTTTAGTAACGACACCCTTCAAGTCTGGATTACGTGAGAAGTATCTTCGCTGGTAAAAATCAATCGAACTGTGTTCGTTGGGCTTGTTGAACGCTAGTACTTTAAGTATTTAATATTAAATTCTATTAGACGATTCATCGATGGATCATGAAAATCCTAGATCTGAGGAAAGTTTCTATATCTACTTTTACTGGGGACTCATTCCCATACCTGCCGAAAAGTGGTGGTACCAAGCAAGGCCTTTAACCTTCCTCGGTGCCCCAATGGATTTATAGGGTATGTTCGATTATTTATCGTCATTCGATTAGAATTCGCTAGAAATTAAATAAATATTTAATAATCAGTATGACCTTTAAAACTAATAACCTCGTTTTGGGTATTTTATTGTATGTGGCGCTTTACTGATACTTTCCATATTTCTTCATTGAAGGAACATTTAAAACAAATTTTCGAAATGATAAACTATTTATTTATTCATTCTAAAGTTATAAGTCGGTTTTCCTTTGCCAGTCAGTTTGTGTTTCTTGGCGATTTTTCCTCTATCTTTATACTCTTCCTTGCTTATGGCACAAGGATATATTAAATTTGCGCGGATATAGGCAACACCCACGAGGACTCGAGGTAGACGCACCTTTTATTATACCAATCAATTAGGAGTCACTTTCTGAATCGATCTAAGCTTCTCTGTCCGTCAGTCCGTCTTATCTTCTTGTGTTCAAACTGCACTGTTTGAGATATTTTGATGAAATTTGCTTCACTGACATGTTTTGGCCCAAGCAAGAATGCTGTTAAAAATGTTTAAACGTTGAGATTGGACTACTTTTTCGATGATTTCATATATAAAGCCTTGGTTTGAAAAGGTGTTATATCAATAAACGTAGGATGATGTAGGATAAAACATGGCCCACCATAGTGTTTTTAGTTGTTGCTTTTAGAAAATTCCAGAAATTCTTATAGAAAATGTTTTTTTAGATCAGATCAAAATTTGCAAGTCTAATCGACCCATTGGTGTATATCGCCCGCAAAAATGAAAGGATTAAAAATATAAATAATCTATGTTCTAAGGCAGTAGATATTGAATTGAAATTAGGCAGAAATAACATGTATCCCTTAAAGTTTTGTCGGTCCATGCATAATCTATCAATTAACAATACTCTGTGGAATATTTATACCATGTTGGGAAATAAAAAGCTTAGTCATATCTATCTAAAAATGTATTTATTGTTAAAAGAGTCTGCTTGGACGGTCCATTGACAGATTTATTGTTCATTAAGGGCATAGCGATTTTACATTCAATTATTTTAGGATAGTTCTATAAAGTACACCTTTAAGGCGAATAAAACTTAAGAATTTATTTGATATGTGTGTGGGTTTTTTTTAAAGATTCTCTCAGTTATCATGTTATTCATATTTTAATATTTTTATTACCAATATTACGACAATGAGTAGACTTTAAATATTTTGTTATTATTTACAATTTATTGCATATGTACTTACGTCTGATTATGATGATGAGTGGGTGAACGTGGGTATTGCTGGTGTGTTATTTAGGTGTAAAATTTATTTTATTTCCTTTCACTCTGTTTGAATTATCACAGTAGATGTCAGAAGAGCTGACATGTGTTTAACTTTAAAAAAATTTTTTTATTTTTTTTTTTTTGTTTTCTCCTTAAAAATGTAAATAAGTATTGAAATGTCAGACTCTTTTTGTTATCTGTTTATTTCTGTTCTATCTCTTTTTTACTTTTCCTCTCTCGGTCTCTTTCTCTTTTTTTTTTTTTCTTTATTTTTACAATAATTTCCTCTCCCTGTAGGCTTTCATGATGATGTCGTGCTTTAATGCTGGCATTTATTTATTTGTTAATATTTTTTTTGCATTTGTATAAGTTTCAATCAATTTTTCAATAAAGCAACAACGACAAACATTAACCAATTACATCAACGTTAAGAAGTCATTAAAAAAATTACAAACAAAAAAAAAAAGAAAAAAGAAACGTTTAATTGCCATGCGGTTACAGTTAATAACTACATCATATGCTTAACATTTATAATGTTATAAAATAATTTAAATAAATAAAATGTTATAAAAAGATATTACAGCCAATAAATATGTTTATGATATCGTCGTTTATAGCTGATAAACACTGATGTTTTGTATTAAGGTTAACTACTGTTAGAACGACAGTGTGCGGTTAGGCTTTTGAGAATGGAAAAGCAATTGTTTTAATAAAAGCCAAAGAATGCCAAAGAGTCTGAGAGAAAACTAGTGAATGAAGTGGGGAATTTTTCAGTAGATCGCTTACGTTTACGCTATCGCTTGTCATTGAAGCCATTGTTGTACTAACAACATCGAATTTCTGGGTGAATCGCTTATGTTCGTCTATCGTTTGTCTGTGAAGCCATTTTTGTACCTCAGGTCTTGCACTATAACAACATAGCTCTCCATCCTACACACTCTATCCCGCAATTATTGATACATTTCGTTTGGTGGCTGGCCCGATCGGGAAATCATATGGCTCTGCCAACGGTTTTCCTATATTCGTGTCAGGGAAAGGACTTACTTAGGGATGTGGCAAGTTCACGTTTTTTTATGAAATCTCATCATAATCATAGAAGTATTAAAGTGTATCCAAGAAGTAATAGATGGAAACATTTTCAAAATTCTAGCTCTGCTCTGCGGTCCTGACTTCACGTTTTATGCCATATGAAAATTCCCAGGAATGAAACCTCGTCACAGAAATTATAAGAAAAACTTATACATTTTTAAAGGCTCAGACGAGTGACGACGAGTTAACAGATTGGAACAGGTTAGGGTAATCCGCAATATAGATGCGGTGTTCTTCAGTCATGGTTCTATCTGGTAGTATTCTAAAATCGCGGTTTGACTAGAACAGCGTGATTATCTCCGATATCGTATTCAGATTTTGTTATGGATCTAAAGACACTCTCTTTGTTTTTATAAGCTCCTTCGGACTAGTTTTCCTTTCCTTTTGATGACAACATACAATACGGGCCGAAGACTTTGCATACTTCATATTGGTCACCAAATCAGTTGTGAGGACCAAAGTCGCAAGACTCGTTTTGGCCCTACACATACACGTAAGTGTATTATACATATGGAGTATATGTTAATAGTTAAGCATTGCAGGCGTAGAGTTGTTTATCCTACGTTTGCAATCAGGACTGAAATGAAATATGGGAGAGTTGCCATTTTCGAAGTAAGTCAGCTGACATATTTCTAATATGATGAATTAACCGATTGGTAAAGCCAATGTGATTACGAAGACAAGCACAGACAACCTCTTCCTTCTGGAGCGAACCGTCGTCTGAATAACGTCACCGAAACGTGAGAGTAATCCGTAACCAATCATAAATGAATAGGCCATCGGGGAACCGATTAGGCGCAGTTTTTCGAACTGACGGTCCAAATAGACTGACGACGATAAGCGATAGACAAAGGTACATAAAGTCTGATTATTTAATAAGATTCTTAGATTCCTTTGCCTATTTTAATCATAGTTTCGTAAAATTCTAAGATAAGTTATTGTAACAAGCATAACCATTACATTTTCCTCGATAGGAATAAATAATTTTTTTTTTTTAAATAGGAAAAATTCTAATTTTTACACAGTAATAACTCAAGTCAATGTAAGCAGATCCGTCAATGGTTAGAAGGTTTACACCAGCAAAAATTTACATTGAAAGCTTAATTTTGATATAAAATTTAAAGCTGATATCCACGGACTAAGTTTGGTGAAAGAACAAATCAATTTCCCAATTATCTAGTGGTACAAATCCGCTGATCGCTTTAACAAATTAGGAGCGCCTCCCAAAATGTAAGAGTAGAAACGCCTGCGATCAGTCAAAACTAGATAAAAAAAAAATTTCAATTACACCCTCAATTCCGCTTGCTTGCTTCTTATCATTGCTATCAATTGAATTAAAGCGTTATTTATGATATCGTTTATGATATCAATTTTAAAAACTTTTAATAGGAAAAGTCTAAACTCAAGTCAGGTAAAGGTTTCGATGAAGGGACGTTTGCCGAACTTCATAAAGTTTTCTATTTCTAGGACTTTTATGCTTATATCCATCATTAGGAGATTGGTCTTCTGTTTAAAAATATGCCAAGAACGCTTCAGCGGATGAAAGGGTACTGGGCTACTGGGTTAGTAGTTAGCCTACTCTATTATCTCCAAGCTGAAAAGGTTGTGATAGGAATTTCAAGCCAAGCTATCATGTGATTAGTTATCTATATATCCTATAATGGCTCAGATGAGTTCACAAGAAAAGTTGCAAAATTTTGAATTATTTCAAATAATTATTGGAAAAACAACTTAATTTTCATATGTATTTTCATGACATTCACATGAATTATTTAAAAATGTGAAAATGTGCAGAGAGAATAAAATGATTTGTCGATAAATTATATCAGGTAAATTTGGAGTACAACCAAGTTTTGTTATAAATCTTCTTTCTATGCTGTCTAAAAAATATTAAGCTTGCTAAAATGAAACGCACCGATATGAACACCAGTATGAATTCGTTATTTAAATTAAATGTGTAAACTGTTTTTTTATTTTTTTATTTTGTGTGCTTAATATTTATTAGAGTTTATGTCAAATACAATCGTAAAAAAAAGTGCAATGACTTGTTGCGTTAATGTTGCGTTAAATTTTAATAACAATAAAACTTTTCAAGTATCATAAATTTCTATTTTCATTTCAACATCTAGTACATGTGTCTGTATGTGTTTTATGATTTATATGTAAATAAACGGTTTCATATATAGTATACTATATATATATATGTATACATATATATATCTATATATATATATATATATATATATATAAGGGTTTAGTCTCTTTCTTTTGTCATGATAAAAAGTGCTTTTGTGTCTGCTTTAAAGGACTTTTCTTTCAATTGTGTATTTAAACCGCTTACAAATGAAGATGTAAAGCGTAAATGTTGAAAGCAACAGTTAAACCTAACGTTAGATTACAACGAAGGGTTACACAAGTTTAAAAAAAAAAATGATAGGAAAAATTGAAAGAAAAATGAAAGAAAAATTCAAGCATAAGTTGTTTAGATATTGCACTTATAACTAGATTGATGACGAAAAGGATACAACATTTTTAAGGAATAAAAAGATTACATTATATAAAGAAATTTGATCTAAAAACGAAATATATATATCTATATAGATATACAACTAAAGTCATTAAGATCGAATTTAAATATACCTACAAAGGGGGATTCAGGATTTAAGCTTAGCTCAGGTTATTATGTAGATGCTAAAAACTTTCTTCAAGTTAAGGAATGTGTGTTTAAATATAATGAAAAGGAGATCCCAAAAGGCATTAAGATGTTAGTTAAGAGTATTATAAGCTCCACGTGTTTGCTCGCATATCAGTTGGGAGGCATAGCATTGGTCTTTAGAAATTCCTATGACAGGTATATAGTCGCAGTAACTAATCTAATCAATCCAAGCTCGGTACCTGTTGGCCGAATAATATTCGTAGCAAAAATTTCGCAACAAGCTAAAGAACACTAAAGAAGCCTTTTTAACCGACATCCTCGCCGTAACGTATGGATCTTTCTTTCGCTGGCCCTTAAGCTCTTAAGCAAATGTTCTATTTGTTAAATTCGTTTGAAACGCTTAAGCACGTTATTTTTATACTGAAAAGGGTTTTTGGTATGCAAATCTTTCAGAATGAATATATTAGATGACCGTGACAAAGATTTACATCGACTTCAAAGTGACATTAGCATATTTTCTTTTCTGATGAGTATTTATTTCCCGGCAGTGGTCGGTAAGGATTATAGGCAGGGAAAGAGAAAAGAGAGGACTAGTGTTTGTGTATGTTCAACATCTGAACTGGTGAAAAACACCACTGGTGATAGGTAGTTCCAACGATTTCGCTCTCCCGGCAGTGGTCGGTAAGTATAATAGATAGAGAAAGAGGAAAGAGAGGACAGTGAAAACATCTGAACCGGTGAAAAAGACCACTGGTGATAGGTACGATTTCGCTCTCCCGGCAGTGGTCGGTAAGTATAATAGATAGAGAAAGAGGAAAGAGAGGAATAGTGTTTGTGTATGTTCAACCAGACAGTGAAAATATCTGAACCGGTGAAAAAGACCACTGGTGATAGGTTCTTCCAACGATTTCCAAAGTTGCTCTAAAGACTCGAAACTTAGACTAAGCAATTTGCAAATCTTATCTGTAGATATCTGCTATATTTGTAATTTGTGCGTTTAGTTACGCTTTCTATTTCTTCAATTTTATCGATGCGGGGAAGAATAGACCGACGGATGAATATGAGTAAATCTATAAACGTTCAAGTCAATTACAAGTATTACTCTGTGTGCTGCCTAAAAAACTCCCACCATTCATTTAGAAGAGATCTAAAGACGTCATCTTTAAATAACACAAAAAACAGTTAAGAGCGGAAGCCACTGCATATAATAAAAAAAAAACAAGAATTTTTTATTTGCTTAATGCTTAACATATTGAACCTTATAGAACTTGTGAAAAAGGTTTTAAAAGTTTATCTGAAAAAAATGTTTTCCTTGAAATTCCGGTCTTTTCTCCAAACGCTTGAAAAAGGACTGCCTGTGTGGAATGTCATCTTTTAAAAGCACCGCATATTTCAATTCAAATAATCGGCAATCACACAAAAATCAATATTTTTACAATCCCCCCTCCTCCTGCCGCACCCCCTTTCAACCATCACTCCGCTGCGTTCCACTTGATAGATGTAGATTAAGCGATTTTTTTTAATCATTTTTCATACGCATCACCGAAGGAGTAAAGAGTATATTCATTGCGTCAACAGGTTTGCAACACTAAGAAGGACGATTCAGAGATCCCACAAAATATATATATTCTTGATCAGCATGAAATTCTAATAGAGTTCTTGGCCAATTTCAAATTTGGTATGCACCATGTCCATCTGTCCATCTGTCTGTCTGCAGCTATTAGTGTTTGTGGTAAAGATACTCACGTTAGCGAAAGTGAAGATATCGCCTACAAATTTCCGAAACAATAAGGAAGTGACTTAAACTTTTCCAAGGACACACCTACACAACAAAAACGTTTTTTTTGAAAGTAGAATCCAGTAGCATCCACTTCATATTACAGAATCGTATATTATTTGGAAGTGACTTAAACTTTTCCAAGGACACGTTTACAACGCCCACAAGCCTATGCCACAAAAACTTTTATTTTGAGAATAGAAAAAATCAGTGGCGCCCAGTCCTTATTATAGAGCATGAAAATTTTGTTCGTTTATTTCTTTTATCTTTTTTAGAATAACGGTGATGAGTATAAAAGACTCGGTCACGATCGAATATACTTTTCTTACTTTAAAATTTACACCAGTTACTGTGCTTGCCGTAGAGCCTCATATAATAGGGAATGCTTCGCGGCTTCGTTGTTGCCATTTTTTAAAATTTTTTACAATTAATTTTTCGGTTTAACACCTACACATATGCTGACTAGCTTTCAATATTATTAGTCTATTACTCTCCCTTCCATTCCAAAAAAAAAAAAAAAAAAAAAATTAATCCAAAAAATACTTTCCTTTCTGTTATAGTGGCTTTCACTTAAAATGCCCTAAAATTCAATAGCAATCGTTTTTATAAAGTGCAGTTTACTTGCTAGGTCCCATGTCTCTTCCATACTCTCATATCCATTACATTATTTTATTTCTTTATATTTATTTATATATATTATATATGTATATAAAGATCCTTTTGCTTTGACGGTAAATCTGTTTACTCGTCGAAGTCGTATTGTAGCCTCGACAACCAGTTGTAAATATTCGATAATTCACAATATCTAGTATATGTATGTGTGTTAGTATAAATAATTGAAACTTACCTTATATAAATTTTAATTAACTTTTTTTAACATCAAGTGTGATTCTCATAAAGCACTCAAGTTGTTCAGCACTTTAATCAAATTTCATTAGCTTTATATAAAGTCTTAAAATGATTTCAAATTTCTACAAAAAAAAAAAACTATTTAAAATTTTCGATATTGAAAAACAATTTCTCTCTTTATCAAAATTTTGATAATTGAAAAATTTTCAAAATCAAAATTTTGCACATAAAAATGAAAAGAAGAAAATCATACGCTTATCAGTTATTCACACTTCTTTTCTTTTTTACAATGGTTTTTTTTTTTTTTTTTGCCTTTTATTGAACTTCTGAGAGACACTTTACTATTTACGTTTTATTAACAATCACTATTTATAAAAAAAAAAACAAATTGAACGGTTCTTTTTTTGTTTTTCTTTGAAATAATAAATTTATTCATTTATTCGTTGAACAATTTTTTTGTATATTTAAGAAAATAAAAAAACAAAACAAAAAAAAAACAAAATTTTTACACGCATTTAATTTGATTAACAACCCAACCCGTTAGCGCTGTTGCTTGATCGGAGCGCGTTAACTATACGAATGTACAAATGTATGGGAAAAAAAATCTGTTTAATATTCTCTTTGCAAGCATACAGTGATGCTTGCTTGCTAGTAGCGTTGATAGTAATTGCATGTTGTTGTTGCTGTTGTTGTTATTATTGTTAGTCTTGCTTTTTAGTATTGTTTACATGCTTAACGCAACCTGTTTACAGTAGAAGCCTTTTTTATTAACTACAACAGCGCTGTTACCAAAACCTCCTCGAATACTTAACAGCTTTGAAAATATGTTAATTTCTGCATTTCTGTTTTCTGTGAGATGAAAGCTTTTTTCTGTTTAACATTTTTTTGTAAAGCCCGGCAATTTTTTTTTTCCTTTACATTTCTGTAAAGTTTACCGTCATACCGTCGTGAGTTGTATATCTTGAAAGCATATTAATTGAGGGCTTCTTTTCTATCATAGTTGGTAAAGAAAAAGAGTTTTACTAAATAAAAAATAAAAAATAAAAATTAATATTTTTTATATCTTTTTATTTTTTTTCAAAAGAAAATAAAAATTTAGAAAGTGCATCATGTTAGAAAGCATAAGCATTTTGTTAAAAGGCAAAACATATATAATAGAATTTCTTATACAGAAAAATGCCACTGCCTGGAAGAAAGCTGTTGCTGTCGCATACCGAGAGTGTACATATGCTTATTGAAAGTAGTTCGCTCAAATACACGTTGTGTGCGATTAATAAAAAAAATTAAGAAAAAAAATCGCACTATAAGGAACAAGTTTTTTTTTTTTTTTTGAATGGACAAACCTAAGCAGTTGTGTTCATGTATATTGGGTATAAACCCAGGACCGCATGCTCGCATATATTCATTTAGCGAAAATGTTGACAAACACCCAAAGTAGAAATCATAAAGCATGCATGTCCTTGATCAGCACCGGATTATGATCTAGACTACACTTGTTGGCCGTCTATACGTCTTTGCTTGGTAATTATTCCCCCGGTTACCGAAATTAGTCTATCAGCTTTAATTTTAGCAAAAACTTTTGAAAGTTCTTGCATTTAGTTTGCCATTGAAAAAGAAACAAACACAACTTTTCTGTCCATCTATGCGTCTGTCTATGATAATCATTCTTTCCGTTACAAAAATTAATATATATGGACTGCAAATTTAGCAAAAATATTGAAGACTCTCTGCGTAGGCATTGATATTGGAAAATATCCAGAGCGGCCAAGGGCCACAAAGATCATTTGCTTAGCAATGGTATCACGACGGCTGTGGAACTAAAGCAAATTTGTTTTTAGAAAAAATTATTCCATTGTTTTTCATTGCTCGTAAACTATAACAGGTATAAAGATGAAAACTTTCCTTTGTGTGCTATGGGCGATCGTATCATATCTAAACAAAAATACAAAAAATGTGTAATGTCCAGATTATGAGTATAAGAAATCCAATCTCTGCTCAATACTTCTCACTTGTGTGAGAGGTAAGGAATTAAGGGATATCCCTTATACCCTTATACCCATGTACTCTTTGGCATAGTTTGTTTACTGAAATACTTATCCGCTTTTGTTCATTATCATCAGCCTTATGTGAAAAAGCCGTAATATTATCTCTTGATTTTCTGACTGGATTGAATAACGTGGACTCGGTTATTATTATTCTTACTAAAGACTACTTTTTTCATTTCTTCGCTTATAGTACGCAATAAATTAATTGTATGTAACAAAGAAAGAGAAGAGAAATGGAGGAAGTGCACAAATAAATTTCTCAGATTGAAAAATTTTTATTCAAAATTCCCTCACTTACCGATATTTTATTTATCAATTTCGTTGGCAACCCAGAGTTTTTAATTAAATGCTGCTGCAGCCTATGTTAAGAGTAATTGCTGTTTAAGCTTTTTTCTAACAGTCAAACTGTAGACGAGAGAAGATGAGATGATGAAAAAAAGAGAGAATTTTAGTGGAGACATGTGTATTCAGTACAAAGATCCTGCAATTATTTGAAGAAGTGAATTTTGTGAACCCAGTCAACTAAAGAGGATTATTATTAATTATTATTATAATAATTTTTTTTAGATAATTGAAATAAATTCTTGGACGCCAGGAGCATAGGCGATCGGCTCTATTTGCGAGAAGAATATTGAATATTGAGTCTAATAGTTTTAATAAAGTACACCCAATTTTCTTTTTGCGCAAATTTTTTTTACACGAATTTGATTTAACACGAGTTCAAAAGAAAAAAATTCTTTTTTTACGCGAATTATTTTGTTTTAACACGATTATTAATATGCCAGGAATTTTTCTTGCATATCACAGACCAAATAGCGAGATTTTTTATAAAATATTTAATGAATTAAAATGTGTAGGCACGAAATAAATTAAGTGAACTCTAACAAGAACTTTTTAATATTGTTTACACCTAATTCTTTTTTTACACGAAATTTTTTTTACACGTTTTTTTTGGAAACGTATCTATCGTGTAAAAAGAGAATTAGAAAAATGAACTAAATTGATATTCCATTCTGTAGCTGTCTCCAAGGTGTGCATAGGATTAGCGAGTCCCAATACGATTCTTCCAATAAAGTAAATGTTTAGATAGTTGTTTTGTAAACAAATTGAAGGAAGAAAATTGAAAATGCGATATGTTTTGGGATAGAATTCAAAGACTTAAGTACTAGTCTACTATTAGTTAATCTAGAGTCTTAAATAAGATTCTGGACTCGAAAGCCAACAAATGAAATTCAATATTGTTAATATAGCACAAAAGGGTTCATATGTGTTCTCTCTACACGTTTTTATCTTACTCTTCTAATGTCAAGGCATTATGTCCCTCCCTCATCTTTTTATTCATTTCACTGATAATTCCTGATTACTGATTATAGTTTCTTCTAAGTTCGCTTTCCTTCTGAAATTGTAAGAAGTGATTATATAGTGAAAATTAAGCGATTTCTATCGTGAACGATCTATTAATTGCTCGCGCTTTCGAGTACACAGGATACGTTATTGACTGCTTAGTTTTTTTTTTTCATTTTCTTTCTTTAAGATTGAAAGCCTTTAAATCAACTTATAATCCGGGGAATAATTTTGCAAACTTTCAACTAAAACAGATAATTAGTTTATTTCAATTTTTTGCATTTATATGCTATGTGTGATTGTATTTGCGTTTATATAGATAAAAAAATTTGTAGAACATGCCCAACGCACTAACTCTGCAAAAAGCCACATAATGACAATTGTTTGTCCTCCATCTGTAATGCATGTCCATATCATCTGTAACGTCATATGTATTTTTCGCATATATATGTATAAAATAATGTATGTATATATGTATAAAACAACAATAATGAAAACATTAACAAGTGGCCATTATTTGTTATAATGCGTTCACATATGTATGTATGTATATATGTATGTATGTATGTATGCATATACGTGCATACAGTAAATGTGAAGTGAAGTAAATGCACCTCAGTTGTATCGATTTTTGGCCATTTGCCCGTATAATGTTTTAATAAACATAGATATACATGCAATTTCATATGCAAGCACGCATACAAGCGCATAGGCATGCATACAGACAATTTAGTGATTGTGTGCGAAGGACGTTTATGCGTCTATTATACTGAATAAATGAAATAATCGTGAAAGTGTTCATTTAAAAACATTACCACAAAGACGCATGGTGTTTATGTATGTATGTACATGTATGCATGTATGTACGTAGTGCACAGTTTTGTATGGATGTAGCTAATGAATTGATGAATACAACAAAAGAACTAGAACTTATGAACGTTGCAATCATTTCGAGTCGAATTTTGAACACTCATAGAGACGTGGACATAACCATACCATTTCAAAATCTTGTATTGATTAAGAATGTGTCCGGCGGTGCAATAATATTAAGCTTAAGAATAAAAAAATATCGAGGAACGCAATCTCTTATGTTAATGGGTTTGGGGTCAATGGGTCTATGGAAAGAATGAACTGAAGTCATCAAGATGAAGATCAAGATAAACATTTGAAAAATTTTCTATTCTCAACATAGGCAATGGCTTCGATGCGTTGTTTATAGAAGAGTCGTCGAGAAATAGCTATTAAGTGTAAACTTCGCCTACTCGTTACTTACCAATGAGCCATTTTTTCGAGTTCGGAAAAAGAAGATCATCCGAAATGGTTAAATATTGTGAGTAGGGTGTGCGAGGAAGGAAATCGAGATTTAACTTTTAGCTTTTACCTATCGCAATAGAAGATGCATGCATTAGTGGGTAGTCATGAGCACAAAAAAACCCATTTTTTCCCGGGATATGCGGCGGACGTTTTATTGATTTCACTTCTCAAACTATGCAATAAATTCGTGTAATACTCAGCCTTGATTGCTGTTGCTTTTCGAAGATAATAAATGAAAACTATCTGTGTTCCAAGCAATTCCAAAACAACTAATGTCATCATCTTTCCAATATATGGAACTCTCTTCACCTATCTCAGAGTGAAATCATTCAGATGGAACCATCTTCCCTTATTTCATGGCGAATTTATTCGGTTTAGTTCAAGTTTTGGGGTCAGGGTCGCAAGGTATAAAGTAAAAGAGCCACATTTCATCTATGGCAAGGATTCGATGCAAAAACACTGCTTTATTGTTCTGGAAACATAGCTAAGCACTCCAATGAAATATATCGACTCTGTTCCCTTTTAAGTCCAGCTTTCTTACGTTGAAACTCTCAGATAATAAACAATGTTGAAATACCTACTCTGCCGACTAATTGGCATACTTTCCACAAACCGCTCCGAGGATTTTCTTCAGCATTTTTGGTATCGTGAACCCATTTCATCGATCACAGGGATGTTTGCTTTGGGAGCTCGCGCAAAATTGTTTCATATCTCCATACCAATATGTTATTTTTGGAAAAGCAAGAGCAGTCTCCGTTAGAGGAGGAAAGTCTTTTTCAGCTTTGGACCAAGATCTTTCAAATGAATAGTAACATAAGCAATTTTTTCTATGCTTACGTCTTTATCGAGTGCGACCACTTCATGTGTTCGTCTTCTTTCATGTTCAGCTAACTTTCACGTCTATAAGTTCACTGAAAGCTTTCACTGTGCTTTGCTTTCAAATAAATACCAAACAACGTTAGTGTCTTCAAACGGCTAACTTAAATTTTGCAAAGTTTGCGGGTTGTTTCACCCATAAGAATTTCTTTCCATACTGCACTCGCAATCTAAGCATTAGTTTGGCCACTTCTTAGACTATTCTCGTGTATAGTTTATGGAAGCAATGATGCATCTTATTAGGTGCCATAAAAGGAATGATAAACTTAGTATGCTACAATTTTGCAGTCAATGGTAACCGTTAACTATGATAGTATGATTAAAGTTAAATAGATTTTATTTTTTATTAACCTAAGTTTATTAGTGAACAACTCGCTTTACTTGGCCAACAAACTCTTCAAGCTAATTAAGTGTTTGACTCATAATCCGCTAACGATCCTTTGAGTTAATGTAATTAGCTGGAAGTGACTTTGTTGCGGTATTTTTATGTGTTTGTATGTAAGAGCGCGACTTGTTATTGCGATGGCATGCAGCCAAAATGTTTTTAAACAATGAAAAAAAAAAAAGAAAAAAAAATCAAAGATAACTTTGCATTTGCAACAGTTGACGGCTTGGTTATAGCTTTTCCCTCTTATCACGCTATTTCTGGCCGTTTTGCACACACACACACACACACATGACTTAAGCAACCAATTCTCCTACTACCACAAATATCGCTCTCTCTCTCTCTCACGCAATATTTGTTTTGTCGAATACTTTTTAATTCGTCTTTCCCTTTATGTATGTGGGCGATTGTGTGTGTGTGTGTGTGTTATGTGTGCTTCGCTCTTTCTTCTATTCACACCTTTTGATTTTATTGTTTATTTTACTTAATTTGAAATGAATTTTAATGAGTTTGTATATCATTTGTGTGTTTGCGTTTTCTTTATTATTGTTATTGTTGTTCTGGTTTTCTTTTTGGTATTTTAAGTGTCTGATGGTTAAATGCTAGTATGTGTGCGCGCGTGTGTATGTACACTTAAGAAATCAAAAAAATGAATGCAAAAATATTTTCCAAGGCGATGAGGTAAACGAGAGCTATTGTAGAATATGCAAATGAGTGACTGAGTGCATCTGCAGTTAATAGGTTTTCCTTCAAGTGAAGTGTAAATGATTTTCATATATATATATATATATATTTTATAGCAGCACGAAATGATTGGTTTCTTTGAGTTTTCAGCGGAACGGAAATCATAAAAAATTTTGAAAAAAGTAATAATTATTCCAGAAACTATTCATAATTGGTTTTGATTGGCATTTGATTGGTTTCAATATTAAGTCAATGAGTTTTTGGAATTTTTTTTTCTCCTTTTTGCACTTGAAAAAGCAATAAAAAGTATACGGTCTACTGCTGAAATAAATTATTATTATGCGCAAATTTTTCCTCTCATGTTTTATCGAATCTTTGAAGTGCATCTTGCTTGCACAAGCATACGCATGGAAGAAATGATTTAACATTTAACACTTAACGTAGCGTATATGTCTAATCTAATCCGATCAAAGCGAATCTTTTTAGTCTGCCAGCAAGCACAGTATTTACACAACAATAAATTATTTTTATTTAATTTTTTACGTTTATTGTGGTTTTCACTTAATCAGATTATCCGAGCCGCATCACGATACTCTTTTGTTAATTAAATTTTCCTATTTTAAGGTTATGATGAGAAAACATTTTCTTCTCTCGCACTCATCCCATAACACAAGATACATATTTGGCTTTGTGTTTGTTTCTATTTTTCTGTCGATTAATTATAACCAACACCGCTTGTCTGTACTAAGCAGGGGTGTAGTAAGTTTGTGTGCACGTTTGTAACACCTGGAAGAGCTTAAATAAAGGGTCACTTTTTATTTTATCGATCGATTCACAATAATTTCCAATTCAGAAGTATTTCCTGAATCGATCTAGCCTGTCCGTCCGTCTGATGTCTGCCTATGTATACTTAGTTTTCCACCCACACGACGAAATTTTTGATATATTTTTATGAAATTCTGTGCACTGATGTGTTCTCACCCAAAGACGGACGCTTTTGAAAATGGTTCGGATCGGTCCACTTTTTCGATCATTCCCTATGGAAAAAAATTGCAATTTCCCGAATTTTTCAACGAAACCCGCTTTGTTATAGTATTTTGATATTCTAAATTACTATGAAAAATTTCTTTCGGGTGGGGCAATTTTTTGAACTCCCTCTCATATAATCACTCTTACGAGAACTAAATCTTCATATGATAAAAAATTATAACTTTCAATATTTCATGGTGAAAATTGTTCCATAATAGTAAATTGACATAGAAATCAGCCCTATCGAATTTTGGACTACGTAGATCTATTTTTTGGATGCCACTACGTGAAATGTAAGTCTTTATATACCAAAAAGTCAGAATTGTTAATGTTTTATGATAAAAATTTGCTCATGGTATTAATTTAACATAAAAATCAAGTGGACCAAATTTGAATCACATGGGTCTCTTTCTTGGATCCCACTCCATATAAGATTTTTCATGAATAATACGCCTTTCAGAAAAACGTTTAATTTTTAATGCTTTAAAATGTGTCCATAGTAGTAAATTAATAAAAAAAGCTAACATTCGGGAATTTGGATCCGGAAAGTCTACGTTTTGGACCCTAACATATATATATATATATATATATATATATATATATATATATATAGGGGTTATCATGAGAAGCAAGCTTTTATATGGGGTGAAAGTACAATTCCTAGTGTTCTATGACGGAAAGATAGTTACATTTTTGGGAGCTAAATTAAGTTTGTTAAATTTGGAACCCGCAATGTCATATTTTGGGCATCCTCCAATAAGTAGACTTTTAGGAAAGGTATGCCTGGCATGAAAATAATGGGTAAATTTTGGTGTACGAGCGAACAACTGTACTACGCCAAGTCGTGTAGGGTATTCAATGGTTGGTCTTGCCCGACTATAATGTTCGTACCTCCCTTCCTAATCGAAAAAAATAAAATAATAGTCATATAAGTATTTACTTGAAATGTTTTCTTTTAAATTCAAATTTGCGTCAGCAGAGCCGCTTAAATTACACCTGCATCATGAGGATTTTCTCCACGTTGCCAGTTTTTTAATATTTCAGAAAAATAATTTGTTTTTTAATACCCAGTATTATTGGTTTATTCCTTTCCTCTCCTCCTAAAAAATAATTATTCGTACTAACCTAGTCTTAGGCTGCTAGAACTCTTTTCTCCCTTAAGGTTTACCTCAAGAGGGTTTTCCTTTCTTTTATAGCCTTAATATTGTGCAACAAGCGGTTGAATGCTTCTTAACTCATTTGAAAAATTCTTCTTCATTTTTCCATAATTTTCAAGTACATTACTACAAGAAATATTACTAGAATTATATTATACGACTTTCTCCGATCTTGGACGATACTTAGTTTGTCACAAGTATGTTTCTATTTCTTTGTCTACTACTGTTAAGCTTAGTCTCTGTTTGTTTCTCTTATAACCGCAATACTATTCGGTAAACGTTTGCATGTTTTCCAACTTGCTCTGTAGTACTTGAAAAAACTCTTTTCCATTTTCCATTAATTTTCATGCAAATTTCAATAAATTCTTTGCTAGTTGCGAATATTACATTTTATAATTGCATTTCCATGCGAAAACAATTCGAAACCTGCGGGCAAAAACTTGCCAACATTATTATTTCAACGGAATGAGTGAGCAAATATTCTAGAAAAGTGTAATATTTTTTTATCGTTTGTTTCTTCGTACGTCTGCCGTCTATCTCTCAGTTGTCAAAATATTTACTAGATCAAGAAGTAAGACAGAAAGTTGAATTTAAAAGGAGACTTTGATAGTTTATGGCTGCGAGATAGAGTCCGAAGTCCGGCTGACAATAAGCGAAGAAACTCTCGAGCATGATTGGTATAAATATTTGCAAGAAGTCAGACAAAAATAGTGGCTTTCCGACGGCTGATGTACTCGTAATATTTTAGATTGGTTTTCCGCTCTTTCCGAAATTATGGCGATAAGGTAATTATTTAGTAAGACTTAGAAATCAAAGGTCTCCTAATTACAGGCGTCCCTTGCTTCACAGGTATTACAATTTTCATTATCATAATTAATTTCGCCAGAGAATAAATGAATTTAAACACTAAAGTCTTACAACAGTAGTATTTAAGTCCAGCGGCTTTATTGATAACTCTATCGTACTTGAGATTTGAATTCATGACCATCGAGTTGTTAGTCGAGATCTAAATGTAATTTAAATTTAGACACAATATAAATCAAAAAAATGTGTACAGTGCTATATCGAAATCTTATTTCTTTTATATCGTGGTCAAGTTATAAGATACCTCGAAATAGTGAAAATCAATGCAATTTGTCCCGTGTTGTATAGAAACCATGTTAAACGGAAGACCTGCGTGTGTGTATTCTTCATAGATACTTGACCGTCGCGGGATTTTTAATGTGCCTTAATCAGTCCCTCTAGTCATTGCTGTTGGAGTTCTTACAGTTCCAATAATAAAAGACTAAAGCTTGACTTGGCCTACTCGCTTAAGTCCATAGTGAAATGTTTTTGTTTTCCATGAAAGGAGGCAAAGGCTATGAATGAATTATGAGTGCAATGTGTATCGAAATTGTGGGAGGCAGGGAAGACCTGCTTGTATATATTCTCCATACGTACTCGGCCACCTCTCTCAAGTCTTTGTTGGTGGAGTTCTAACAGTTGCAAAAATAAAGAACTAAAGCTTGAGTTAGTAGTCAAACCACAAGTCCACAGTTAAGGGCTTTTGTTTTCCATGAAAGGAGGCACGGACTATGAATGAATTCCTCCGTGTTTGTCCAAAATACTTACGAAGATTGTTCAGCCCAAGACCGAAATGTCTGCCTGAACTATCAGGCCAATGCTTAGTACAGTTCCTAGATTATTCATGAAAACATATTAATATTGCTTTTTTTCTCTTAGATTATTTCGACTTTTTAGGAGCAACCGCTTACCTGGAACATAGAGACTGGTTAAAAAGTGAAGACGAGAGCTGCTAAATGGTCTGTGAATGTTTTAACGATGCAGTATGGACTCTGTGGGAGTGCAAATTTGCAAACGGCTGGAGTTGAATGCTTGCTGGGCTATTATTCCGATAAAGAATGAAACCTTTGCCACTCTTCTCGTTGATGATAAAAATGGAATGAATTGAAATTAATCTCAATAAGTTTTGAGCTGAATAAAGTTGACTTCATCGACTGGCGAATTTACTAATACACTTTGTTGCTTGTTGAAAATGTTTTAAATGCAATTAACTTATAATCTTTGCTTAGATTTTGATTTATTTATTAGTACATGCTCTAGTGTCTGAGATTCAGTTTTAAAAATGTATACACGCACAGTACGGAAGATCAAATTCTTAGTTCACCAGCTTTTGTGAACATTACCACCAAGGGTCCTTCGAAAGTAAAAACAGAAATTACGACAGAATAGTTGCATAAAGCTTAGCTTGCAACCTTCGTTTGCTTTATATTGAAAAATATATTCCAACCGATGCAGGCAAAGGCCGAAGCGATGAAAAAAAGTGAGAAAATCTAAACTATTTCCTTAAATCATTTTATCCCAATATCGAATAGTACTAATAACGGCCGTCGAAACCGTTCTCTATTAGTCATTGTCCTGGTATATAATAAACGAAACTGCACTTCTAGGCATCATGAGATCACACACATGAAAATCATTGCCATTTCTCAAGATAAAAGGTGGGCATTATTAAATAAAGATTAAGGAAACCAGTTTGGACTCGATCAGCACAAAATGACTCAGAATTACTGGAAGTTATTGCTGGAGATCATCTCAAGTCATTGACTGGTTCATCTTTCGTGCAGACTGTCAAAGTTTCAAAAAGTCATTGAAAATTCTGAGAAAGAAGGCAACAGTGGAAAACTAATTATTTGCAAAAGATGACAACAGCATAAAGATAAAGTTTATTAAATAAAGATTAAGGAGATCCGACTTACCTCGATCAGCACAAAATGCTTCAGAATTACTGGAAGTTATTGTAGGAGATCATCTCAAGTCATTGATTGGTTCGTCTTTTGTGAAGAGTCCCAAGGTTTCAAAATGTTATTGAAAATTGTTAGAAGAAAGCTAATAGTGAAAAAGTAATTACTTGTAAAAGATGATAACAGCACCTGAGAGATGATGAAGCTGCATAAAGTAGATAACAAGAATTTCTAGATATTCTTTGTAATGCCTGAGGCATCAACTCGTAAACATTAGCCTCAGTTACAGTTCATTTATCAATTTTCATCTAATTTTTAAAAACTAGAATTGCATGCAAGCTAAAGAATATTAAAAAAAAAGTGGTTCTTAGCAAGCACAAGAGCTTTAAATCATCAAAGTAATCATAGAGCACTATTTTAGACTATAATCTTTTCCCATAAAATCAATGGTTACTATATTGTATGTATTGTATAGTGAAAGGTGAAAAAATGTTTTACTTGATGCTCGTGTTGAGTTGAGTAAAAGAATTGAGTTCAAGAATTTTATTACAGCAAACTGACCAACCGCCTTGAAATCTCTTGAAGCTCATAATGAATTCTAAACTTTCATTATTGTAACGAAAGTAAAACAAAAGAAAAAAAGTTGTAGTGTGTAAGATAAAAGATTTCTTATAGCGATAGAGTAAAGTACACATGAAGACTTTGCACAATGGTTTATGAATTTTTAATTTCATCCATTTGTTATGACTGACTACAGTTTATTACTCCGCTCCTTAAGCATTTTCTATATAAAATATTTACTTTACTTTGAATTTCGTTATTGAGTTTAATTCTTATTACGTGCGTGGATGTATGCATGAACTTAATAACATTATTTCATTTAACACTTTGTGTTGTGAGTGTCAAGACTATTAAGGCGTCACATCACACGATCAAAAGCAAGTAATTCAGTTCATTAGTATAAGTTGCCTTTAAAATGTCTTCAGCAGCAACGCTTGCGTCACGAAATAAAACGAAGCGAAAGCGAAACTAACAAACAATGTATGCACAGTGAAATCTATTATAACTGACCCTTACTCTGATACGTGAGGGTTTATTATATACTCTTGTCTCTCTGATCTTAGAGACTACAGTTCTTTCCATTACATAAATTAAACTCTTTACGATGGTCCCTGTAAATGGATTGTTTCCGAGTTTCTTTTTCTTATTGGGAAAAAAATGTTGATCGATTTTTTAGTAAAATTGAACTTTTCTAAAAAAAGGGTAGGACAAAGTATATTGCACTAGAAATTGTTTAGAGTTAGTTACCCCTTTTTCCATAGTTGTGTTAGGAAGAATAAACTCGACTGTCCACAACAAGACCCTCTTACGGGTTCTTATCATAAAAATGAAAGAATTGTGCATGGAGATAATGAATTATAGGTGAAAAAAGCAATCTCAGAAAAAAGGAGTGGGATAGGGGAGAGTGAAGAGGTATACGTATCGACTTATTACGTTTCCATGTCTTTTGGCATTTGGTGACTCGTTTTCGTTTAATGATCAAGTCAAATGCCTCAGTTACTTTGTTTAGTAATTTTTCTAGTGAGTCTTCACCAATTCAGAGCATGATTTTGGCGCGCAACACTTCGCCTGGCCCACCCGCTTAATGATTTTTGATCCTTTGAACCTTAGTATGAATTACTTTTTTTCTCTATATAATAATTACGTTATTTGTTGAAAATCGCTCAAAATTTATTTATGATTCTCTAACATCGTCGCTGCAATGATTTCGTAGAGTTTCTTAATGGTAGAATTCCAAGATTTACATGGGGACCTAACAGGAGCAATGCGTTTTTCTTACTAAGTGAGACTAAATTCAAAATTATATTAACTTGAAAATTGGATTAAACCGCCAAGAAGGATTACAATTGTTTGTATATTGTCTCCAATTCCATCTTAGCCAAGCTTGGTTCGATAGTTTTTTTCTATTAAGTTTCTTTAAAGTTTTATAGTGAGCTCATAAACGTTGATCAAATTTCGCAATCAAGTCCTCAACTTTATCACTAGAAATCTTAAAATTAAACCCCATCAAGCGGCTTAGCGCAAGCAGTTTAGGTTAGTAAGGTACAAAGGCAACTGTCCCTACCTGCTGCTAGTAGGGTTGATCTCAATGGTGTGATCGGATTCTTCTATTCTTATATTTACATTTATATTGATATTAAGCTAAACAAATGGAAACACTATAGTGGGCCACTCTATACACCTTACAATCGTTCATATAAGGACTTTTCGAAATAAGGCGCTATATGGGAAGTGGTCGAAAAACTGGTCCGATCTGAACCATTTTCAATAGGGCTCGTTAAAATACGTTAGTGTACCAAATTTCATCAAAATATTTCAAAAATAGCAACCGGTAAGTTGAGCACAAATTTACATGGGCAAACATCAGACGGACAGACAGGCTCAGATCGATACAAAATCATTATCTGAATCGATATGATAAAAAAGGTGGATTTATCTTAAGTGCTTCTGCTTGTTACATACGTTCGCACACACTTAATATGTTCTGCATCACAAGTGTTGTAGGCTGGAACCAGATTAAAAATTGTAATAAAATTAACACCAATAAATCCCGAAACACGTCAGTGAAATAAATTTCATCAAAATATCTTGAAAATTGCGACATGTAGGTTGAACACTAGAAAACAAAACGGACAGACAGACAGACATACTCAAATCGGTATAAAAAAAAGTAGATCTATCTCATGGTTCATTTGGGCAGTGCAACCATCCGCACAAGCTTAAGGTACTCTTGGTATAAACATAAATAACTTGGAAAATTGATTATTTAGACAATAAACTTAAAAACAAAGTTAAAAATCGAACATAGTTAAAAACTTTTCATTCCCTTAGGAAAATATATTTTAAGAAAGACTTTACTGTTCATTGTTTAAATGTTTATAATTTGTTTATCGGTTAAGTAGTTTCCTTTGCTTTTATTGTCCCTGGAAAACAAGTGAAAACTTTGAAAAGGAAAAACGAAAAAAAAAAAAAAAAACGATTCGAACGAACATTTTACAAAGTAGTTTAATTTAAAAATGCCACACATGAGAAGCGAAGAAAGAACAAAAAGAATTTCCCCAAAAAAAGACTTACGTGTTAAGAAAATAATAAAACTAATTTAACAACAAAGACGACGAAAACAGCCACAACAACAACAACAATTACAGTAATAAAAAAACTAACTTTTCTTGGTCTTAAGAAAATTTGAAGACAAGCCAAAATGGTTTTTCAAAAAACAAACTCAACAGACCAAATGAAAAGTCAGTCAAATGTGTGAACAAAACAAAAGAAAAAAAAAAGGGAGATAAAATGAGAAAAAGCAAGTTTCGGACACTTTTGCAACATTTAAAGAGCAGCTGATCCAACAAAGAAGCAATCGATAGTCAGCACTGCAGTAAATTTTAAATAAAATATACATAAACATGAAGTATATAGTATATGTAAAAGTATGAGTACTGGTTGCCTGATATACTTATATATATATATATATATATATGTATATATAATTTGGTTACAGAGCAACGAGCGAATACATGCATTGAAAGTATCTAGCGTTTTAAGTGCACATTTATCTTTGAAAAGGCATCCTTGAAAATCTCTGACATTAGTTTGGTGCAATGCACATATTTTACAAACGCACACAAATCTCTATATATTTACAGTTAAAGTGTAAAATGGACGTGTGTAGACAAAGTCATGCCTTTTGTGTGTGTTAGCTGTGATAAAATATTAAATCATCGTCTCGTTGATTTATCAGCACTTTGAAGTTTGTTGCAGAAAAACTGAAGAAAATTTTGATTTTCTCTTTTTCCGTTTGAATGAAAGAAGAAGAAGAAGAAGAAGAAGAAGCGGAAAATCAACACATTTTCGTAAAAATCTTTTCTTCATCCATTCTTTTTATGCTTTCCTACGTTCTCATTAGAAATCAATCAAGCTATTGCCTGGGCATAAGAGCAGATTGCTTTTTTTTCAGTTATGCTTTCCGGTTATTTTATACTTGAAAAATTTATGCAAAGAGCTTCAGGTGTCAAAAATATATTTACGCAAAATAAAGTTTATTTTCGATATTAGTTCATATGAAAAGTTTCAAGTTTCAAACATGAATTGTTTTAAATTTTCTTAACAAAAAAAAAAAAATATATATATATAATAAATGCTCTAAGCAGCATTTTAGTTGGGATATAATAAAATTCTACTTGAAGTAAATAAAATATTTTGTGTAGATTACACTCTTTAAAAATTAAGACCAATTTGATTATGTCTTTTTTTAAAATCTATTTATTGTTCCAAAACTATTTCGTCGTTTTGAATACAATTGGATTCAGACACTATACGGTTATGCCAACTTTTTTCCAGTTCTCGAGACAGTCGTTATAGTCGATTTCCGGAACAGCCTTCCAAGTTTTCTGCCATTTAGGGCGCATCTCGTCATCGAAAGTCAAAACGTCTTTGGCGGCAGTGGTCTTCCCACACACAAGTCACATGGAACTAAATAAGGTTGATACGGTGGTTGTGGAACGATATGCCTTGAATTTTTAACGAAATGGTCTCGAAGAACCTTTAAAGAACCAGATATGAACCACCGTATTAAGTGTTTTTGATATCCTACCAAATTTGACGCATTTTTTAAAATGCTTTTGACTCAGCGGTTTGAAATGCCGACATGAGCGTCGTCAAGGTCCGCTGATTGTTTGACGTGACTTTTCTTGTTAAGAATCGTTCGTTTCGTAGAAGTTGGTGCAGTTAGGCCATGTTAGCGATAGAAGTTTGAGTGAAAACTGCGATTTTCCCGTATGATAAAGTTGGGTGTCTTGCAACTTCAATTTCTTAAGCGGGCTTGTCAAGAATATCGTAGAAGTTGACAAACGCATCAAAACGTGAACTCGAAAGGCCTCAGAAATGGTATTTGATAGGTACACGAATGATCCAAACCTTAACAGAATCGAGAAACCGGAATATAAAAATCATCCTCTTTCACAAATCGCAATGAATCAAGCTTACGTCAATCATGTGGATAGAGGTCTTAAGCAAAATTCAATCGATGTAATTGAGCGACTACTTGACTCATCATAGTATGTATGTTGTGACAGTGTGCTTGTATAGTAGCAACAGAACTATCAACGCTTCGCTTCTAAACATTTCGTCCGAAGGCAATAATTTTGATTAAGCAAAAATTAAGATGGGAAGCCGAGCTTTGGAAACTGGAATAACATCGAAAAAACATCAACAATTTTTTCATATTTTCTTCTATAACTGTCGATTCTTTGAGGATATTTCGAAATAGTTTCTACTCGGATATTCGACAGAGCCACATAGATGTTCGCTCTTAAAATAATGCCGATCGATTTTTTACGTCCTTTTACGCGTAACCAACAACTTTTGATGCTCTGGCTCTGGGGTATGGAAAATTGCACACCATTATTTACAGATTCCTCGCCACCGCCATCCTAGATCCTTAACGAACACAGTATCAGGCATCCAGAATCTCTTATTGCTTTTGCTTTGGCATCTCTGAAGCACCAAAACTGCAAGGAACTCCTAACGACATGTGACTTAGATGTGAGCGAGCATCCCCACCCGCTTGGTACTTTAATTTATTTTATAAAGCCTCCAGCTTTACCTTAGACAACCGTAGTTACTCTTGTATCAGCCATAAAATCCCGGAAAGCCGTCTCAACTATCGTTTCCCGTAGATATATGCATTGGCAAGGAAATATTGTGTTGAGATGGAAATTAAGTCTACTAAGGTGTATCGCAGAAAGATTCAACGTCTGACTGGCGGCTTCCTCCTTTAGCGCCGCTGAAAACCAAGCCGACCGACGTGTAAATTAAAAAATTATTTTGGAAAGAAGATAAAATTTGTGCACATCGATAAATGCAATTTTACTCATGCAATATTATTATACATATTTTAATTAAAAAGAAATACAACCATGCGTTTGTGATTCAACCTTCATATGCTGACTATAATTGGCTGAATTCACTAAAGACATAAAAAAGTTACGGAATATATATGGAAAAAAAGATTTTCGGAACAAATAAGAAATTTTAGATGCTTTATCTGCACCTGGCCTTTAGTGAAACTGTTAACAAAAACATTAAGTGGTAAAAGATGAAATCGTTTTAGTAAAAGGATTAACAAAGCCATCTGTACAAATTATGGTATTCGTTACCGCCTGTGCAGGGTTATCCCCAAGTAATTTTCTCAAACTGAAAGTTTAATCATAGCTTTCAAGAAAAGGACGTCAATCAAGTGGTTTAGTGTATCCAGTGAAATAAACTTGTGGTAAATTACTACATAAGTATAAGTCCTTTACAACTCTGCAAATTATTTCCTACAGCTAGCTCTTCTCATTTGATAAACAAAATTCCATGCTATTCATCATTCAATGATACAAACTCAATTTAAGGAAATGGTAGAAATAATGCATAAAAGAGAAAACGAATTTTAGATTGCAATATAAACAAAATACGAATAGTATTTGCTTTGCCAATTGTCCCCATGAATTGATCCAAACTATTTTCGTATAAGATTTCAATTCCTTATAAGTATTTATAGTACAGTTTTAGAAGAACGTTTGTTAATGAACAAGAATTATTTCGGGACATCGATAAAATATTTTGCTGTGTAATCAGTGTATATTTAATGAATCTTTTGATTATCAGTTCTACGACATCTTACTGAACAAATTGAATAATGAAAAACTGCAGCATCCTAGATGTTCTTGTTGTTTTCACAAATCAGAAAACTTTAGTAAAAAAAAGACTACTAATTAAGGTCGTAGAGAAAGTCAGGAAATTCTTGAACACAATTTTCAGAGAATTCATTTCCATTCAACTTACTTGTAGCTACTTACGTATATATATATATATACATGTAATATTGTGATCAAAAATTAAGATGAACATTTTGTTTACACTTCTTGAGTATTATGAAATCATGAAACTATTTCTTTTCGTATTGGCACTATTGTCTTCGACATCTACACAGAGTTCCATGTCATCTACACAGTGTCCATGCTCTAGAGAAACAAATGTTTTTATAAACCTGGAAAAGTGAGTCTTTTAAATTTTACTATACCTGTGAAGCGATAATTTCAGACTGCCAGAACATCATGACAAGCATCATTACCGAAGATGGGTCTTGGATCTAGGCGTGCGCCTTAGAGACAACCACTCAAATCAATCGGGAATATCGTGCAAAAGTTGAGCCAAACTCAACAAAATTCACGCCAAAGTCGCTCAAAAATCAAGATGATGTTAGTAGTTGTCTTCGATTATCATAGTGTCGTGCACTATGAATTGCTTTCGCCGGGACAAACTGTTAACAAGGAATACTTTTACTTTGAAGGCGGCAAAATATATTCCTTCCACCTTATCAGCATATAATAAAGTTGATCGACTTACCATCTGCATTAGCTGTTTTTTTTCCGATCAAATTAGTATGGACGGACATATGTTTTTCGACTTTCCTTTGAATATGTTTCCTTCACCTCATCTTCTAGAGTCCTGCGGCTTTGTTTGCTCATAAAATTATCACAATTTAACACCAATTATCACTATCTGCTACCAGTTCTATGTGAGTTCTATAATGACTATAACTGTCTACTTGATCCGTGTGTTCATTCTCTTCATGACATCAGAAGTACGCCAATTATTGCCAACTTATTTAGCATACTCTTTGTATGGAAAGTGTTATGATATGGCCATAGGACACGTCTATAAATACATATACATACAGCTAAGTACTGCATACTAAGTTCCTGGATTATAGGCTTAATTATTGATTATGTGAAAAGTGACATGTGCATTTTTTTTCCACCTTTATATCCAACAAATGTCGAGAAAATCAAGATCCAAACATTTTCGAGAATTCCCTTTGGGCATACAATTGCAACTCACCAATGGATCTTGAAGAAGTCTTCCTCCCCAATCTGCAGTTGTGGACAAATTCTTACTATAAAGCACATTCTCTGCGACTGCCCTAACCTTTCCTTTGCTAGAAGTATTGCATTTAAAGCGATTAACCCTTTGGACTTTCTAAAATCAGCTTCAGAACAGAATATTAATTCAATATATTACTTTATTAAAACTATTAGGCTCAATATCTAATGTAATTTTATAAATTAGAGCCGATAGCCTGTGTTGCTAGTGCTCAATGTCTTTTTTGTTTAGTCTAAGAATTTACTTCATTAGTCTAAAATTATAATAATAATAATAATAATAATATGTGAAAAGTGACATGTGCATTTTTTTTTTCTGTTAATATATTTAAAGTCTATTATAAATAAACTCTATTTTAAGAAATATCGTAAAGTATGTAATTGTGCAGCTGAATATAAAAATATATATAACATTGTTGCAAGTGTTGTAAGTCACATCGAATCAAATAAATGTTGTTGTTCTTATCGTTGGCTTATCTTCCCTGTTTTTTTTTTTTAATATCTCCCTTTAAAATGTACTCAATTTCCCTTATGGATTATAAAAAAGAACCCATTACCGTCTACTTTTACATGCGAGTTTTAAAAATTTTCTTTGCGTATACTTTAAGGAGAGTAAACAAAACAAATAATTGCCTGCTTTCAGGGGAAATTGATTGGTTGTTATCTGCAATTTGGAAACGTATGCGTAAAAAATTATTTTTATTATTCTTATTTTTTAATAGTATGCTTAAATACTTCTACAATGAAAGATTAAAAAATTACACGTTTGATTAAAAAAAAATTTAATTATACTTTTCTGAGCAATTTTTATACGCCACATCAGTTTAGCGGTGCGTGCATGCATGCAATGATCAAGAGGATTTGAGATAGACCCACCTTTTGTTAAAGCTATCGATACAGACTCATTTTGTAATTTAAGTTTGTCTGTCCAAGTGTTCGTCCGTCCGAGTGGTCGTCCGTCCATCCGTCCGTCTTGCCTTGTTTTCTTTTGTTCGACCAACAGACTGGTATATCTGGGATATTTTTTTACGAAATTTAGCACTCTAACATGTTTTGGCTTAAGGAAGAACGCTATTGCTTGGTTCGGATCAGACTATGACTTCGACCATTTCCCATATAATGGCTCGTATTGAAAAGTCGATGTACGAATAACTGTAGAGGGATGTAGAGTACTTAAGGGCTCGCCGGGCCGTATTATAATGTTTTACTTGTTTTTTATGTTTTAACCCTTTTTATCAAAGCCCAGCGTGACAAATAGGTGATAAGTGTCATATAAGTGTGCATTTATAAGTGTGTTATAAATGCGCCCCTATCATTATCATTTGGCAATTTCGAAATTATCAAATTTATTTATATCAACAACATCTTTGAACAACTCATTTTAAATATTTAATCGTACTGTTGAATGGCATATGTTAAGGCTCTAATGACTGACCTATTGGCCGATTTTAAGTTTTTTGTTTTGTTATTTTGATTTCCTTTTTCTCATGTTTTTACTTGTTTACGGCAAAGACCAAAGAATTCTAAAAGCCTTTAAAATCGAGAGAGAAAATGTTACGGTAAAATAAAAAAGAAATATTGTAAACTGCAACATGTTGCAGACGAAGAGTAAGTTTTGTTTAACATAATGTTGAAGTTGCTGTTAACAAACTAAACGCGAGAGAGTAAAAGAGCGCAAGGGTTTTCTGTATATTTTTGAGAAAACTTTCTCTGTGGGAAAACCAAAAAAAAAAAGTAAGAATAATCAAAGTGTTTATGAAAAAAACAGACGCATACACACAGCCACGTATAACAATTATATTGAGGATTCTCCAGCTGTTGCATATCTAAACCATATATGTAAGTATTTTGTGGATATAATAGATACTCGACCATTTATTTGACTGTGTGTCGATTCGTGTGTTTCTGTAAAGTCAAGGCAATGCAAACGCAAGCTGTTGTATGTAAGGTACGCAGTGGCTACAATTCACCAGGCTCCAGTGTAAAACGAGTATTCCAACTGTTTAGTTGTATCCGGTGTATTTATCTAACACACTCTTATGTATATATATATATATCTATATGTATATATATATGAATATATATATATATATATATATACATAAATATATATGGTCTTATATATATATATATACACACACATATGAACGCACTCAATCGTGTTTATGTATAGTATAAGGGTATTAGTAATTTATTAATAATTTTTATACTTTTGTGTATACATGTTAACGGTTCTTTGAATAAATAAAGAGTTGTGTAGCCACTGAATCATCTCGAAAACAAAAGAAAAGTGATATAAAAAAAAACACAAAAAAATAATAATAAAAAAAAAAAAATTTATATTAACAAAAAAAAATTTTAAATCAATTAAAGACTAAAAAAAAAAAAAAATTTAAACAAAAAAAATATTTTGTAATAAATCAATCAAGTAAATTGTAATCAGATAAAAAAAAAATTAAATAACTAAATAAATAAAATACAAATATTTATTTTCATCTTTAAATAAATGTAAAAAGAATCAAAAAAAATTTTTTTTAGATACTTGTACTCGCGAACTGCTAAAGTGGAATGCGAGTAGAGAGCTGAAAATCAAAGCTCTAAAAAAGAGGAATAATCAAATAGTAATGAGAACTAATTTTGTACTTCTAACCATTAATTTTGTACTTTTGGCAAAAGGTTTTTTTTTTTTCTTTTACTTTTTGTGATTTTAACAATTAGCGAATTTTTTTTCTTGTTTCTCTTGGTAGGAGGCAAGTGAAATGCTATGAACGTGTACCGACAGTTATTGGTCTTAATGGCGTTTTATCGAAAAGTTTTACAAATCAATTAAAGTTTTGTCAGATATTTATGTTGAATGTAATCGAAAATTTTGAAAAATATCGATAACAGTCAAAAGTTATTAAAACTAATCGAATTGTCTTAGTATTTATCCGCCAATTTCAACCTATGAAAATATGATTGGAGATATACTTCGAAGTAGGGCAAAATCAGTCTCAGTTATCGGATATGTGTATAAAATATTATTCGAAATTTTTGAAAGTTTCCTTTTCCTGTTATTGATAATACCACTAAGTAGTTCAAGAACGATTCTAAAACCGATATGGCTTTCATTTAATCGTCAACACGTTTCTAAAATGTATGTAAACACCGCAATCTTTTTTTTTTTTTTGACCACCCACTCAGAAGATGCCTCCTATACATGCAGGCTATAATGCATGGAAAGGGACGAAAGGGGAAGCAGTGTTCGTTTATGATTTAAAAGGAAGGAAACATCAGGAACGGCGGAAAAGAGTGCTGCCGGTAGGTTGTTCCAAAGCCGGGCAGTGTGAATAAAGTACGACAAGTCGCGATGGTGTGTCGTGTGAGTGGGAACGCTGAGAAAACCTTCAGATCTTCTTCTTCAGATCTGTAGAACACTTGTCCTAGATGTGCTTATACATTCTTTTATATTTATTTTTAAGTTTATTTGTTTTTTTTATAAGATCAAGCAATCAAGAATTGGCGCCTATTTGTGTAGTAGGGTGATGGCCAGAAAGAAACGATGAAACAGAAAGAAATAGCAGATAGTAGACGCAGATTGGTGGGCGTGGGCCCAATCGATAAGCTCTATGTTTTTACCGACTGAGCACTCATTATAACTACAACCAAAATAAATTCTACCACACTTGAGATTTGAACCCGCGAACACTGAGTTGATAGTCCCGGACGGTTACCCATGCTATATATGTGCACTACACAGTTTGCATTACACCACTGCATGAGGGTATTGATAGTTTTGTCCATGTACTTCTCTAGATCATGAGCACCCAAACCTGACGCTATAGGCGATCGGGGGTCTGCGCTCACATATTTGGGAGGTATACGATAATTTTGACCGGATAATGTTAATCGTTTGAACATCTCCTTGAGTGAAGTGTTTCTTACACAGCTTTAAAAAGCTCAGCCTCTCGACTGCACTTTTCGACACTCCGAATATATTTTCTGTCCAAGGAATATTTTTTTTTTTCCCCAGTCCATCAAGGTTTGCAAATGTTTCCTCATTGACACCATTTAGAAAATTAACAAAACTCGAGAAATATTTAAAAAATTGAACATAAAGCTCCTGATGATAATTTTTTTTTTTTCATTTTCTCTTCGAAACGTACAGAAGCACAGAAGAGTTCGATATCGTAATTTAGGCAATTTACTATAAACTTTATAGAATTATTGAAAACTTGTCTTAAAGTCTTTGAAACATAATTTTTTAAAATTAAATTAAAATTGACTTACATTTAAAAATCAATTAAAATGTAATAAAACGAAGCTATTGCAATTTGCTGAAGTCATTGAAATACTTCAAGGTTTCAAACAGACAGTAAAAAACAGTAATAATTACAATGCACTTAAAACATTCATATCGCTACGATTACCCATTGTGGGAATATTTTTGAAAATACGATTGTTATCAAAATTTATGAAAATCTTCTTCTTATTCTTCTAGAATTCCGCAAATTAACAGCAAATGATTAATTGCGCTGAGTAAAAAAATGAAAAATTATGAGCATCCATTGGGCCATTGATGTTATGCGAGATACCAGCAAATCGTTTAAGGTGTATTGAGATTTTTTTTTGTTTTCAACTCACATATTTCATAATTACGAACCTTATCAAAGACCAATCCTCGCATTGTTACACAGTTTACATACTTTACAATGTGCAAGTACTATCACAATTAAATTATACTTAAGTAATTAAACTCGTAAGCCTGTTGCAACGCTTGTAAAGGAAAAACACAGCTATTATGGATAAGAGACTATAGTCAACATGTACTTTTAGATTATTCAAGGTAAGCAATCTTTGCTTAAAGAGATTAACTCCTGTGCTTTGAAATTTAGCGAGGAGATTTTTTCAACAACGAGCGTACAATAAAACGACTGAGGTCGTTATGAAGACATGGGCTACTTGGGGATTTCTACTAAATATTAATCCCTTTAAATAAATAAGAAATCAAAGTTTAAGGTAATAGTTAAGCAAAATATTAAAGAAAGTTCGAACATAAGAGGATTCATGATCCCTGAGACAATCGAAATTTATCGAAATTTTTCAAAAATTATTGATTTTCATGCGCTCCTCTTATAAATTCAATTCTTATATATAGAAAATCAAAATTTCACTGATTTGAGACGGATAGCCTTCTTTGACGCCAAAAGTTTATATATGAGGATTCCTGCATCGCTAAGTATTAACTAGCAAGTCGGACTACGAAGTCGTTGTTCGCGGATTGAAATCTCAATGCGGTAGGCCACTGTTGGCCGCATTAGTGTAGTGAGATTGTGGTTAGTTGATGAATTCACAACACTTACCGACCAAGCACCCTATCCAGTAGGTTACCGTCAATCTCTGTCTCTTTTCCCACTACTTACTAGCTATCATTGGGTGACATGTACACGGGAAGGCGAGGAACCCTTTGTGACTGGCCATGTCGGCAAAGAAGACATATGAGGATTATAGGTTTTTAGTAACCATATCGAGAGTGCTGACCGTTTAAAATTGAAGTTTGAGGTGAAGTTTATAACTGAATGACCGTACATCTATTTGAATTCACTTAAGATGGTTGTGGACTATGTTGACAAAATTGGAATTAGTTTTAATTAATTTATCGAAAAATGTCGTAGTTTTGCAAATCAACCAATCAACAACCGAAGATTCACAGTGTTGTACAAAAAAAGCTATCTTAGTTGAAAGTTATTTAAAAGAAAATCGAAGTCTGTTAGCAATTAGTAAAGAAGTCCAGGCTTTATTAAAAAGCGTTTTCGATATTTAAACCAAGTTCTTATTTCAAGAAATTTGTTTTGTTATAAGAAAATTAGTTAGCTTTCGCCTTCGGAACTTGCAAAGAACTGTTGAGATTGTTTCAATATGTTTTTACTGGCAAAAGCAATGAAAGTTATATAACAAAAGTTAGAAAATTGCTTAAAGACAAAAAAAAATGTTGTTTTTTTTTAGAGAGTTATTGGAAGAGAGAGAGTTGGAGAGTTGTATTGGAAATTCGAACCTCTACTGAATATATGAAAGTTCATAGCGTTTTTTTTCTTCAATATTTTCAGTTCATTTTAAGAATTATCGGAAAAGTGAAAATTACATAGGTTTTCGAATAATATTCAAAAGAAGTTACAGCGATTTTTCCATTGTTTAGGAAAAACGAAAGTAGAGTCAGTAAAACAACCGCAACGTGTAAACTTATCCTTGGAATGTCATGAAACATTTCATTCATGAAGCTTGCTACTATCTAAAAATTATACCGTTGGCAAGCATTTAGCTGAAAGTCAGCTTTCGCCTTTGTATTCAGCCATTTTCGCCAAACATCTGCAGCGTAATCACATATGAAAAATTTAACTCTCGCTTTCTTTTTCAGCTGTTTTCGCTAAACGGCTGCATGCGAAACTAAAATTGAACTTTCAGTTCAGTTCAGTTCAGTTGATTATCTGCGTGAATAAAAACCGAAAGTTGCTTATGCGTGTTTACCCACATAGGTCAGCCAATAGTGGCGACATCTACATGTCAACAACTCATGTTACGATATTCTGAAACAACAATTACAAAAGTAAAGAAGTACTAACATATTGAGGAACATCTTGCTTACAAGAAATATGAGTACATATTAATACGAAGGGTTTTTTGGCCCCAACTTTACAGATCTAAGATATGTTGACAATGGACTGCATTTGATTAACAAATTATTCAAAGCAACTCAAAAATTCAAGACAGATAAGACATTCTGATGATTTCAATAACATTATAGATAGAGACGTAATTGTAACTACGCATATTCCACATAATGTCCGTCATCGTTTTTATTTTATTTTTACAAGCAATGACAATTTTGAGAACTGGGTTAGGTCTACAGTTTGTAGTCTATTTACTTATCTAAACAGATACTTGAGTCATTAATTAACCCGATCTTGGCCTCTAAGCAGTGAAGGTTGAGTGACACCCTCCGGTAAATCTCGTCAAGCGTGTGAATAAGAAGCACGGCAAAAGGCCACTCAACTATATTTTTCAACATGCCCCAGTAAATAATTTCAATGTCAATAAAATAATGTTTCAATTAAATTTAATCGCATTATTTGCTTAATAGTGCATTCAATTAATTATTGTTAGTTTAAAATTTGCGTAAATTTCTTCAATCGTTTTATTAAATAAATAACTAAATGAAGTGAAAAAAAGGTAAATAGATGATTAAATTTATAAAGAAATAAATAAATTAATTGATAGGAGGATATGAGTTAGAAATATCAATAGAAAGAGTGAATTATCGACTTTTATATCTGGTCTCCTAGGCATGGTTGTCGTACCAAGTTTCTTATTGCATTTGCAGCATAGATCGAGCGACTTCGTATATATAAAGTCATCATAAATCTCAAGTCGTAGAATAAAGTGAAGTGATTTTAAACTGTCCATCTACCGCGTGCAGAGACTTGCACTTTTTCAAAAACTCAAGCAGCAATTTAAAGCCCGAGGCTTATTGTTTTAATTGAAAGTAATTGGAGCTTAAGCTCGAAACCGAGGATGATTTGAATGCATAATAGTCATAAAAACGAAAAAATCTGAATGGAAAATAATAGGAAAATGGATAGAATGACAACTTTTTATCTTGTTCTTTTTTAAATACGACTAAGGTAATGGCACTTACACGTCTAACACATTAACGGGCAGAAAGAACTAGGAAAAGAAAGAATGGGACAGAAAACGGGTGCAGACTCGTGAATGTACGCCTAATCTGGAAGTGTTATACCTTTACCTACTGACCACTCACTACAGCTACGATCAAGTGTTGTAAGACAACACTGACAATCGAACCCACGAACACTGACTTCGTAGCCGGAACAGGGAATCTGTGCATGGTTCAGCGCCTGTAACGGAAAAATTTTAACTAAACAACTGCGTTTACCTTGTGAGGAAAAAAATTGCTAGGGTTGTCAGTTTGCTTTTTACCAGTTCGGCTTTACTGGGACTGAAATAGGCGATAGATAAATCTCGGTTTCCATTCGAATGATTGAAATGCATATTTTTGTTCCTTTCCAACATTAGGTTACGGCTTGTAATTAGCTTAATTATGTACAGTTTATGAATTCTTTGATAATTCCTCGGGGCAGATAATTAGTCGGATGAATGATGGACTTTCCTTTTATTGAAATTGCGGGGCAATACTGATCAGAGTATTTAATCGCTCCAGCCTATAAAGAAAGACGTTTACTTTCACCGGCGGAAGCTGCAAGAGAAGTGGCTGATCTTGTCGTAAGCCAACTTCAGAGAAAAAAAACGAAGGCTTCCTCTTCCACATCCGTTTGCCACATACGGTGGAAGCTTGACTCATACCCTTCACTAGGAGTGGAGAAACAGCTGACATCTAATGAGGGCTGCCTCTTACCTACATTTTCATCCGCCTGCTGTCCGCCCCCTACAAAATATTTACCTATATGAGTAGAATTATATTATGTTTAGCATCTTGTATTACTATTCGCTATCACTATATAGAACACATTGTCTAAAGAATAAGAAATATTTACTTCTTAAAAATATTTACTCTGAGTTAAATTCCTCCTTTTGGTCCTTACAATATTATCTGTGCATTTATGCATAGTTTCCAACTAAACACTTGTATGTAATCGAAAAAGGCAAAGTGGATATACAAGCTAGTCTCTGACGACTCGAAGAAGAGAAAAATTGATTTCCATTTTAGACGAGAATGACGTGCACGATGACTATTTGTTGCGTTATCTGTGGACATGAGTATATTATAAAACAAAATTCATCTTCAGGCCTGGTAAGTAGCCGCCAGTGGAAGATGGGTGTATGAAAATGCCATTTAGAAAGATTGTCCTGCCTGCATATTGGCATGCTGAAGACACAGCTGATCAGTGTAGCTTTAAAGAAGGGAAGCTTTCGTTTTGATAGAAATACAACCGTTTACTTGCTGGACAGACACTACTCATTTAGCCTTTATATGGAATTATAACTTAGAAGCTAGCAAATGTAGCAGATAATGATCTAAAAGTTGCATATATTCAAGAAGATCATGTAAAGGTTGGGTTGTGTTTGCCCGACTTCAGCTCAATTGGTAGAGAATTTTGCATAATTTTTGATCAATTCGTGGACAAGATTTTCTATAAAGCCGACATAGCCTTCTTTAAATGTTAAAAATAATTCTGATTTCTGAATTGTTTCACGTTCAGCGTTCTTCAAACAACTTAATTTTTGTTAGCACTCTCTCGTAACAAAACTTATTAAAATAAGATTAGAAATAAATTAAATATTCTCTCGTCCAGAACTCGGCAAATAGTCGACAGAAGTCTCAGGAAAAGTTTTTAAAAAATATTTGACTTTAGTTGGAGTTGTTTATCTTTTATGCTTTAGAAAAAAAAAAAAAAAAAAAAATTGATGATATAAAGAAAACCGACTACGGATAGCATTTAAGACAAACTCTAACGAAAGGTTCTAATGAAAAATGCGAGATGCTCTCGACAGAGAGTAGTACTTGAAAGACATATTGAAAGTTGAGTAAAAATACGAAAGAATTATTATATATAGGTATGTGTGTGTGTGTGTGTGTGTCTGTGCACGTGCAGATGATATGTGCCATACACCTTATACATATGTTGCATTTTACCGATATGTGATGTATACATGGCTATAATATGGTTTGCGCTGACGGGCATATGAACATTCGTTAACTTTATTTTGATATTGAGAGCATCGGTTTACGTTAACATAGCTCTTGTATTCTCCATTAGCTCATTTCTCTCAGCTCATCGCCAACAACTCTTGGCTGATTTAGGTTATAATACACTATACGCAACTATCAACTCATGTACATGGCGAATGGATGCGGTATCCTGAGCATGTATTAATTCTCTTTCCTTTTTTTTTTTTGATACCTGACTTACCTTTCACTTCGAATCAAATAGCGTAGCAAAAGTATGTTTTATGGTAATTTTGACTTGTTGTTATATCATATAAAACGCAAAGATATTTATAGGTTTTGTATTTCATTTAACCATAGTATAGAGAATACAACATAGTAGCATAAGTAGCAATTTCGTGCACGGCATTTGCTTTCCCGGTTGAGAACGTGCCAAAAATTATTGTGCAAATATGATATAAAAAAAAAAAAGAAAACCCCAAGACTGTTGTGTGGGAAAACATAGTAAACAAAAACAAAAAAAAATTTAATATTTTTGCCTTCAATTGCTAGGGATTTTTAACTATTGTTGAACACGCTTTGAACACATACTTTTGCAGGTGAATATGTGATGAGAGCTGTTTAGCCCAATTCTTTTTCATTGTTTATATGATTTCACTACTTGCTATTTGGGGGGTAAAGCTCATATATTCTTGCATCTATACAGAGAGTGTTTCGTTATTTACGAGCACAATGCAAACTTCTGCAGATTTTCAATTAACGCCTAACATACATCAACTACTTTAGTTTTTAAATTCTCGACGACTGACTGTAACGATTTCCGTAAATTACTATGCTTTCATTTTTGCTTTCCCTTATGCATGCATAAATACTTTGATGCACATCTTTTGTGTTATGTGTGTTGACATTGCATTTTATTTTGTATACCCACCGCGAACAACGGGAATATGTACGTTTTGTCGAAACGTTTGCAACAGCCAAGATTCGTGATTAATATTGAGATTGTTTGTCAGTCTACCTGTCCATCTGTCTGCACAATGTTCGTGATAAGCAGTCTCTTGATCGCAAAACTAAAACGGTTATTGAAAATGTGTCCGATCGTTCGAAGAACATACTTACAGTGCGAGATCGGCTGAAAACAACTCTGCTTTCAAAAAAATACCACCCAGTGGTTTAGGCTATCAAAATTTAATTTAATTTTCTTTAATTTTTTATTTTTATTTTTAAAGGTGAACGGTGGTGTAAAAAATTCGGCCTAAACGGAACATCATTTTTTTATTTGTTTTGTTTGCTTTTACTTAGTAAGAAATTGTTTTCGTTAATAACAAGCAGCAATTTAAAAACCAGTAAGGAAATTGCATTTAGCTGTGTCCGAATATTTTGTACCCACCATCTTTTCCTTAAAAAAAAAAAAATGAAATTTTGATACTCCATGTTTTTGGGTGGACATGACTTTTTTTTTTTTTTTATAGGTACTGTAGGGTTATCCACAGAATATGTGTGCATGTATGTGTAAGTAATAAGTAAATACTCAATTATATTGTTTTCGGAAACGATGGTATTTTTAGTTCACATTGCACTGTGAATGAGCATCCTTTGATCCATTTTGCTTATTTTCAATAACAACTCATGTGCATGACCTTTCAATGTTTAAGCTAAATTTGAACTCGATATCTTCGCTTTTGGGGCCAGGAGAGTGTTGACAGACGGATAGACGGATAGGGGGACAGGTAGGATATGCTTAAATCGCCTCAGATTTTGATGCTGATCAAGAATTTATTATAGAATCTCTAAAGCATAATTCTGGTTGTTGCACACATTTTAGCAAAATGAATATACTCTCATCCCTTGGTAACAGGTACAGGTATTTTTATTGAATAAAATATATGGAGAAACATTATCGTAACGCAAGGTCGACCTTTCAATGCCTCATAACACTCTTTCAAATAAAAGTTTTAAAAATTATACCTCGTTTCATGGTGGGGTGAGGAGGCCTTGCAAGGAAAGGGGTGACATAATAAGCAAACTGTATTGTTTTGTGAAAGATCTTATTATTCCTCACTTATTTCCCATGCAAGGTACTAAAGATTGTTCCCACATAAAACCGCTTATATCACGTGGGGCTCAAAAACTAGCTTCGACAACGACAACCAGGTTCCAATTTGATGCAATTCATTTTTTTGTATCAACTGTTACTATTATCGATCAATTTTTGTCATAAAGGCTTACTTTTTGCGGGGAGGACTATGTGGAAGATTTGGAAAAAAATTTCCAAATTTTCTCACTGATTTATTTCAAATATTATTTCTCAGTGCTTTTTGTCGAGAAATTTATAGAAAGTGAATATTTTTCTTTCATATAACAACTTTTCCAAAAGAGGCCATCACGTCGAGAGTACAAACCATTTTCAGCAGCGTCCGTCTTTAAGGAAAACTACGTCAGTGTATCAAATTTCGTTAATACGTTCCCAAAAATTTCAACATGTACGTTGAGCACGAAAGTAGTCCTCTCAGTTACAGACGCAGGAGAATTGAGCAGACGAATAGTACTAAGCTAAACGAGTTAACTTTTTGAAAGGAAATGGGAGGGCAAATTTAATATACCTTTACGCTTTTGGAAACGATATAATAAATAGATTAAATAAAAACAATTTAAAAATTTATAGTTTGCCAAAGTCGACGATCGTATATCCTACACAAGTTCACTTAATACAATTCTCCAGTTTTCTTTGTCAGAAAATATGGGAAAGTGTACATTGATACCATTTGAAGACTGGTCTTCGATGAAAACCTTATATGGAAGTGGATAAAAATGAGACTATATATAGTCCACACTTGTTACAGGATGTTAAGATGTCAAACTACTATTTTAGGCCAACGTTTATCATCAAATACTAAAAGTTACACTTTGTTGCCGCATATAAGCATAGGGTTTTTGCGTTCGGAAAGATGGTCTAATTTTTTTTCGAAAATTTTATGCTTCCATTTAATATAGCAGAAGCATTACATGGAGAATGATTGTTAAAATCATCCGGTCTGATACGACTTCTAATAGTGGTTATCCTTAGGCCAAAACATGACAGTGTTGTTCAATGTCCATGCAAATGTCCTGAATTGCACTACCCATAGGTTGAAAATAAAGACACATGGGGGGACATCGGACGATGAGAGGGTATTAAATCGATTCATTAAATGAATTTGGAGACTCAAAGCCACACATGCCACGATGAGTTTAGACGACTTCATCCGCAGAAGTAGCCGAATAGGTAAGAATCACAATTTCCGCCAAGTCAGTGTCCAAATTTTAAGGGCGATAAAGTTTACATTGGTTTGTAGCTACAGTAAGTGTAATCGGGAAAAGCATAACATTTATCGATTTGGCTGCGACCGTTGCCTACTTATCTCTTTCATTTTTTTCGCTTCTTCCTGAGCGCCACTGTCTGTGAGACCCATGACTGACTACTCATATTTAAAGAAAGAAAATACAAACTGAAAATCCTAGTTCAGTACAGCGCTCCGTCATTAAGATTTAATTTGTTCATGCTCGTCCACATTTCTACTCGTTTGTCCACCATCAAGAACATGCGAACTATAACAGCTAACTGCTACTGGAAATATGCAAATATTTTTTTTTCAACGAAAAGCATCATCTCCAGTCCACTGGGATGGGTCGCACTTAGAAAAAATAAAAACAAAAACTATATATATATATATAGTACTGTGCTCAAAAAGTAAGACCAATTTAATTGTTATCTTTTTTTTAAAACTATTTCTTCGCCTTCAAGGTACTTTGCTTCAGGATACAGCTTTTTTTTTTTTAAAAAAAACTTTAAAATATAGAAAAATAAAAACTAAAAATTCCTGATTTATGAAAATATGTCAATTTATGAAGAAAAAAAAGAAAATATAAACAAATAATAAACTAATCAAAATAACATTAAGAAAAAAAAAGAAAAACAAAATTAATTTAAATTCTAAAGTGTCTATATAAAAATATATATATATATATATATATATATATATATATATTTGAAATAAAATGATTCAAGTTTGAAAAAAGTCAATAGCAACATTTATGCAAATTATAATAATAAATCAATTGATAATAATTGCGGTGCAATTATAATAAAACATAAGAGCTAATAAAAACAAGAAAGTATATTAAAAAAAATAAAATACAAAAAAAAAAATAAAAAATAAAAGAAATAAAATATCTTAGAATTAAATGATTTAATATGAAAAACGTTAAGGAAAGTGTTCCTCATCAATTTTAATTAATAAATATTACACACACACATACACACACACATACACCTTATTACACATCTTTGAAATGAGCGAAATGCTCTTAAGTCAATACTACGTAAATGTATTTAAATAATTACCGTAATAATAATAACAACAACAACGAGATAATGCAATGCAAAGGAAAAATGCTATAAAATATCTGCTATTAATAAATCAAATTTTTAAATTGGAGGATATAATAAAGTGTATATATATACATAAAAACAAAAACAATGTTAAAACCAACTAAAAATAATTTATAAATTTTCTCGAAAAGCAAAAAAAAATCAATAAAAATTCCCATTACTTGAAAGAAAGAAAGAACAAACAAAAAAAAAAAAGAAGCGAAACCATTACAAATGACCTGAACGTAAGTTGCGTACCAACACCATTAAAGGCAAATGAAAACAAAGCTTTAATAGTAGCTGCACACAATACAAGCAAACATCGATAGATTTACATATATATCAAGCAGTATATGCATATGATTACCTATATGGGGTATATACGAGTACGATACGCGTAATACATGCATGCATGTGTGATTTTATGAATATATAAAATATGAGAGGTGCTTGCTTGTTGTGTTGGTGTCGATGTCGGTTCGTTCTCAAACGACTATAAATTTTAAATATATTTAATAATAATAATAATAATAATAATAGCTGTGTGAAGTGCACTCAACTCACTTGTGTACATAACAAAAGCAATTGTATCTTGCGAGTGAAACTGAACTCACGCTCATATACATGTATACGCGCATATATGTATGTATATACGTATTACTGTTGAGTTTTGATAGATCCTTGAAAGTGTATAGCAATGTTTCGCATTGGTTTTGTTTGTTTTGAACGAAAAATCTTTTCTCATGGAAATGAACAAACCATCGCTGATTGCAAGGAAACTACGGCAATTTAGTGTTAAACGTACGTGGATTACAGTTATCCTTAGCAAATAGCAAGCGTTTCTTTTATTGTTACATATATTTCGTGCATTGTTTATGGCACATATCCCCTTATCTACGTTATGTATGTGTCTTTCGCATACACATATATATATATATAAGTGTGTACATGAACAAATCTATGCCAAATTATTCTTAACAATAACAACAACTTTTCAAGGTACTATTTAAATGTCCATTTGACAAATTGCAAAATCTTATTGTTTGCTGTTTTGGATTTTAATGTTGCTTCCCATAAACAACATCTGCTGTTGTTCGCTATGCCAATCAATTATTAAGGTAAGTGTTTTCTTAGCTTAAGTTATGGTCGTTGTTCAATATAAACACACAAGCATGAATACATCGAAAATTTTATTAATTCTTTTTATTTCTTTCCCTTTTTGACGGTGTTTAGCCTTCAGGTTGCATTGTCTGAAAATGAGAATTTTTCTAAAAAAACAAACACAAAGTTGTAAAAAAAGACTTAATAATTCCAGCTCTTTTGCAACTTGATTAGAAATCTGTGCAATGTTTTCTTTGATTCTTTACATTTTTATATCGCAAAAAAAAAGAAAAAAAAAAAATTTGGACATTTTTCTAGTTGTTTGAATAGAATTACAGAATATTTTATTCATATTTTTACATGTTGGTTATGCAGTACATCGATCAATAATTTTCGGGACTAAGTACGAAAAAATAAAAAGGTTTTAGAAGCAGTTCAGAGCATCTGTAGCATTTAAAACATTTATCCAATTCGTTAAAACACGCTTGGATTTCAGGCAAAAACTCGTCATTTGATCCAAGCATTACTTTGAGATTTACAATCGATTCGATTAAATAATAATCGGTGGGAGTGGGATCTGAAGAACCGCGTTAAGCAGAATAACAATTCGAACTTCAATTCGTCCAGTTTTGCCCTTGACTTGCGATACAAGATGTTATCTTGATGCAGAATAATTTTTTCTTCGCCATTCGGGGCCGCTTTCTGGTAGTTTCTTCTTTCGAACGAATCAGAAGTGCTCCGTAATATTTTCTGCTCACCGTCCCTTCCGTTTTAATTTGGTCGGTAAATATAGAATATCAGGCGGATCTTTAAATATTGAACTCATAACTTTGCAGCTGACTGTTGAACTTTTGCTCGCTTTGCAAAGTTTTCACCAGATCCTTTTCACTCAGATGGTGGACCAATGCTTTGGGCTTTGCCTTTGATAAAAGGTCTTTTTATTGATGTTAAAGATGCCCAAACAATGCTCCGAATCAGTAAGACGTTGATGTGTTTGTCCCACGTTAAGAAGACGCAATAACGATTTTGTGAATAACGTGCTGATGGCAGAATTTCCATACAAAATAATGAATAGGCCAACTTTTGATATCTTTAGGATCTTATCTCTTCCAATTTCACTTTTGGATTATCGAGGACAAGTTTCAGATTTTTTTTTCTTACGTTTGTTGGTGTAGTCAGGTCTGCTAGACGTTGCATGCGTTCAGCAGCATCGGCGTCTGGTGGGCTTCGTTCAAAATTGGCAAACCACCGATTATTGTTCAATGGGAAACCACAGCGGTGGATGGCATATTTCACCCATTAAAAAGTTGACTTCGATTGACGCACGAAACTCGAGTTTTTGTAATATTTTGAAATTAAGAAAGCCGGCGTCACTAAGCCAGCCCCTGTATCTTATAAACGTATGATCGAAATGATATCAAATTTTGACAAGCCTCGTCTGACGATTGTCACTTTCGACAAATAATATAGATTTCCTTCCTTTATTATATATCAGTCCCGGTAATTATTGATCGTAATTTAAATACTGCATAGTAAGTAAAATTGCAAATTTTGTTACTTCTGGAATATAGGAGAATAAATTTAAGAGCTTACTGAAAGCTCATGTATATGTAGATATGCATGGAAGATTTAGTTGCGTCCACCTGTCTATAAAATTTCAAATAAGATTTTATTTTTATTTAAATTTTCAAAGCTACTGAAGTTCAAATATATTATAACAAATAAAACCAATAATATTTTGAATAAAATGTACTTTTCTATACGCAAACAACTGTCACGAAAACCTTGTGGCGACTTCAAAGGCCCGAATAATAATTTAAATAAAACTTGTTTCCTTTCCGTACGGTTGTACAAGTTCAGCTTAAGACTTCTTGTCATTTAAACTATAGTTCAATTTAATTAATATTTGATTCCACTTACGCTGACTTCGCAGCTTCAAAAATTAAACTTAAAATGGTTTTTTCTTATACAAAAACATAGCACATATAAAACATAACATAACAAAACATAGTCATGTAAAAAAGCGGAGTATTTAGATATATAATAAGTTATCGATGCATTACGATTGACTTATTTTATTAAAGCAAGATGCTTACCAGACTGAAGATGAAACAAACCTTCTCGGTGAACATCCATCAGTCAGAACATACATCACACAGTTGTTTATCCGCAATTTTCTCTTTAAAACTCTATCGGCAAAAGAGGGAGTCTGGTTCCTCATTGGGTTTGCGTTCCCTACCGAACAATTTCAGCGTACATTTGCCCTTTAAACTTTCTGTTGAAGATGATAGAATTAATTTCTTTTTAACATGGTCAAGTACTCAGGGCATGCGCCCCATCTATGTAAAACGTTCAAGGTCAGAAGGAAGTGAGGAAAGAGATAAAGAGTTCGTGCCCGCAGCCTATCAAAAAATCCAAAGAATTTGTTGCTACATAAAGGCTTAAAGAAGAGAAAAAAATGGTTCCTCTTAATCCACAATTTGCACGTTTATTTAGTTTGTCAAAATATTATATACTTTTCTATGATTTTTGTCGAGAAATATAACAAATTGTGAATATTTTTCACATAACGACTTGTTCAAAGTAGGATATAATATTAAATAGGATCATAAAACTGGTTCACTCTAACTAGTGACCTTGGGCCGGAACACATTAGCATCATTAAAACACAGCAAGAGAATTCTGTAATGAAGAACATGGACAGATATTAGATAGACAGGCAGGTAGATTTATTTAAATTGGTCGAGAGAATGATTCTGAGTCGGATGATATAGTGCAAGGTGAGTCTTGCCAATGCTGCATACTTATGGTATACGCAAGCTAACGTATTCTTGCCATAAATTTGTCTCTAGAAAAGGGAAGACGCTCAATTTTACTCGCGGCGAATGATGAGCTCAATGCGAGATTCACTTAACCCATATCAGCGTTCATTGTGTAATTTTTACTTCCATAACATTGATACCTAATGTTGGTTTAACTATGGAAATTTAATTTATTTTATCTGTAAGTCTAAAGAGTGAGTACACAAATATCTATTTAAAGATTTCTTTAGCTTCCTTTATGAATTTTGCATATTTTTTTAAGAAATTCTACGCTTTCCTCTGTGCACGGGTTCTCAATCAATTTTTATCCAACTGTGATTTATTCTCAAGCAAATCTTTCATTTTTTTTTTTTCAAAATTTATCGACATTGTTTGTGTGTGGAAGCAATCTCAATGACTTACGATAAATTAGCTGAAAACCGCTGTGCTGTACTTTCCTCTTGACTAGAAATAATTTAGGAAAAATAAATTCCGAGTTTTTTTTACTAACCAACCATTTTTATCAATATACAACGAATGAGCAACTATCGCAAAGGTAGAAATATCGAATTTAAAAAATCAGATTTTTTAAAGTGTCTTTTTTTAAATATTTTTCAGTTTTAAATTTTAATATCAAGTTACAACCGATTAAAAGGCATTATAGCGGCCATCGAGAGAAGAAAGGGTGTAATCATCGGGGATACGTATTGAAATTGGGAGGATTGAGAATTTGTGATTGCAAAATGTTGAAATAATAATCAGAGATTTAATTTTGAGTTGATAAATGGAGAGCATATTTGAAAATCGTTTGCCCACAAGCATATCTGTAACCGATACTAGGCGTAAAATAATAATTTGCAATCAACACAAAAATCTGATAAAAAGGTTTGGAACAAACATTGGGAGGGAAATTTCCCTAATCTATTAAAAGACTCGCTTGTACGATGAAGTCGCCTTTCTATTAAAATGTATCAAGATCTTACCTCAAGGTAAATATAAGATCACTATTTGCGATCTAACGTTCATGCTACCTACTATATCTTTTATTATTTTTATCTATGGCTAGTTGTTGCTCTTCTTATATCTTCATCGTTACTCGCGTCTCTTCTTACTCTTTTCCTTACTTTCAGTGTGCATTCTGTGACAAGAGAGCAACAATAACTTGCAAATAATAATAACCTATTTACGTCACATTTGCGAATATTTCGGTAATCCAACAGTCGACAAACTGAGAAAATAACTTGCGATTTTACATATAAGTTTGAAAGTAAAGGTAAAGGTCTTTATTATTTATTTCGATAGATCTTTAGAACTATTTCTGTTCTGGCAGTGACATTCGAAACCGCCACGACATTCATCTCAGGGTGGGCCCTTATTCATCCTATGTAGGCCTGCATCTCCTGGCCTCGTATGGGATTAGGGGATTCGGTTGTTTTGGAAACAAGGGGAAGGTCCATCTTCCTTTCAAGTCATTTTCCCAACATTGCTGTCATTCAGTTAACATGCTCTGTCGGATGGCAGTTTTTAGCTTGCAGACATCGCTGTCGATTTCTTCTACGATTGTGCTTTCTTTTTTACCTGTTATAGTTAAATAACTGCTCTTTAGTAGTTTTATGGGTAATATTCTTGTCAAGAGGTCTGCTGCCGACGACGAAATTGTGCGATAAGCAGATATGGGTCCCGCTGAATTGCTTCCAAATTTCGGAGGAGATGTTTGCTTTGTACACAAATCTCCCCACTTCTATCTCTATCTCTAACTCTATCTCTACTCTATCTCTTACTTTACCATAATCTCTACTTATCTCCACCTATCTATCTCTACATTTAATTTTATTTTTATGATTATCGCGAACTCTATTGCAATTAGAGCGGCTAGTGAATGACTGAGTCCATGAACATGTGCATTCATAAGTATGCATATGTTATTCCCATTATGTGAAATAAATTTCCCAAATGTTTTCTAATAATAGCATGAACAACAACAAGAATAATGATAATGATAATAATAATAAAGCCCATAGCTATTAAAACTTAACCATAAAAAGGAAATTCTTATAGTTGAAAAGTTATGAAAATAAATTATGAAATAATTTGCGAAAAATGTAAATAGTTTCGGTAGTAGAGAGCAGAATACATTGTTGAGAGTTCTTGCATATCCATCGATTATAGTTTACATATTTATACATACATATATACATACATATTACATAATTTTAGAATTCTTAAAAAAGCTTTAGTTCAATTTATTTGTCAAAAGCATTTCCACTTATCGTTCATTATAAATAAGTCAATAAATTTTAAAATAATTGAATTAAATGATAAATGAAAATTCCTTCAAATTCCTTTATTTAGTGGCGCTTTGAGCTGTTGAACATAAAAGCAATCACAATGAAAGTTTGCTGGTTCGATTTTATATGAAGAAGTTTGGTTTCATATATCATATGGTTGCTGTTATTTTTCTATCAATATTCGATAAATCGGTTACAGTGCTACGCATTGACTGTCTTAGAGACCGCTTGACCTTCTTTTTTCTTTTGAAAACACACAAACGAATTTACTCTGGATTGTGGCGTATATAGGAGTGTTTTCACTTACCCTCTTTGAGATTTTATGATTACCACAGTTAACTAAACGAGGATAGACAGTTAGCGATAATATCTATTCTCGATATAAAACCCAGCAGTGTATTTTTGCTTACACTTAGTTATATATGGAACCAGTAAGAATCTTGAATGATATAGTGGGCAACATATCCTTACAATGCCTTATAGTTCATGTATATTCAAGTAAAGACACTTCAAAATAACGCGTTATACACTTATAAGTGGTTGAAGAACTAGTCCGTTCCGAAGCGTTCGTTCTTGGTCCAAAATACACCAAAATTTTTGACATATAGATATTCTTGTGCCCAAGAACAAAGATAGATTAGATATATATAGACAGGTAGACTTTATTCCGCAAAATGTTATAAACATTCCTCACAGTATTGTTAATTGACAGTTTGTGTGTGGATCGTTTAATTTTTAAGGGGTACTAGTAAACATGTTATGTCTGTCTAATTCCAATTCAATACCTATTGTTATAGAACATAGACTATTGATATTTTTAATCCTTTTTTTATTTTTGTGCGTGATATACATTAATGGATCTAATTAAAATTGTAACAATTTTGATCTGATCTAAAAAAGCCTTTTCTATAAGTATTTCTTGAAATTTCTTAAATCTATAAATAAAAACACTCTAGTGGGCCATGTCCCACGCTGCACCACCCTGCAGTTATTCATAAAGCTTGTATTCACAATAAAGATTTATATGCGAAGTGATTGAGAAAGGAGTCCGATCCCAACCATTTTCCGCAACGTTCGTGCTTGGGCCAAAAAACACATCAGTGTAGCACGATTCATCGAAGTATCTCAAAAAGTGAGATTTGAACACAAGAAGGCAAGACGGACAGACAAATTTAGATCAATTCAGAAAGCGATTCGAAATCGATTAGTGGGTCTACCCCAAGGCCTTCTGAGCGTTGCATACATTCAAACAAATTTAATAGGCGTTTGTATGTTGTACCTAGTAGGGTATAAAATAGGCATTTATTTTCCAGTTAAAGACTATAAACAAAAATTCGAATTTACTTGATTATTTTGGAATATTTATAACCACCGCTCTAAGATGGGGGTATATTCATTTTGTTTTTATTTTTCAAAATATATGTAACATCCAAAAGGTAGTTTCAGAGGCCCTATAAAGTCTATGTATTCTTGATAAGCGTGAAATTCCGGGTTGATTTAGCCATGTCTGTCCGTCTGTGTGATGCATTGCTGGCACTATCCTAGTCGCAAAATTGAAGATACCGTCTTCGAACTTGGTGGAAACATTGAAAGTGTTTCTGTACAGATTGGTATTGAAAATAGACGAAATTGGTTAGAGAAGAAGCGCGCAGTGGAGCGTATACTGAACGCAACTCAGTTTTTTTCTTAATAATACGAGCGATATGGGTATCAAATAAAAGAACTTGAAGAGCAGAATGCGAAAAGCATAGTGATTGGTATGCGAAATTCGGCCACCGTCGATTAGAACTTTCTTAGTTGTTTTTTTTTTTTTGTTTGGTAGCAATTTCTTGTGGATGAACTTATTATATTATATGTAGGTCAAGTTGGTTTAATTTAGATTGTAGGGACTAACGCTAAATATTGCTATTGCGTATCTGTTTGGTTTTCAACCAAACACATCTCAAGTAGCCTTCACCTGGTATTAATTGATTAGAACATTTTGATGCTAATATAATTCTTTAAGTAAAGCAACATTCATTTATGCATCTGTGCACTTTCGTTGTTCACGATAAAAATACATTTTCCTATTTTGTTGTGTTTGTTAGCTATTACGTTGATAGAAAAATAAACCTCAATAAATCACACAATATAATGCTTTTTACCCCACTAGCTGTCTTATTATTGCCGCTTTGAGTGAGCGCGCAAAATTAAGTTAAAACCGTTACGGATGAGATTAATATTTCATAAATTCATTGTTTCTACGTTTAATTAAAACTGAATTTAGTGATATACGATCACGTGTTCGTATATTTGTTAATTTTTCTCTTTTGAACTAAATTTATTCACTCATCCATGTGATGGAGAAGCATTAAAAGTTTCTATTACTTCCAGGAATTACTTATTATATTGTTCATAATATTTGTTCATTGTACCGAAGAATAGAAACTTGTAATCTGATATGCATTTGTTGATAATGCATTGTTCGCTGTGCAGCGAAATCACGATTACAATTTCAAATTTTATTTATAAGAGTTTATCTTATGGTTCGCGGAAGATTAATATCACTGGAATGTGTTCGTAGTGAACAGTAATCAGGAATTACTAGTCTTCCTAAAGGCAGACACATAGTTTGCTGTTACTTTAATTACTTTGTAAGATTTGCTGAAGATTTTCTGAAGATTTGCAAGAGCATTTATAGTAAAAAGTAAATTATAGACTATGGGGCAAAGAGGTGATATCTGCATAATTTACATCGTCTACGTTCGGTCAAGATTATGGTGTATTTCGCTTGTGTACCCCAGGGGGTGAATTTTGACACCGGGTAGCTAAGGGCTTAGAAGCTCATGGGTGATGATATTGTGTCAAACATCGTCGATAGCCGTGCCAGTGTCATTTAGGCCACGTTGTGTTTATGTACAGATAGCTTCAGGACAAGTGTACCGCGGATATAAAAAAGATTTGTTCGCTTATCAAGGCTCTCTGAACGTGTTCTAAGCCGTTCGCTGTGGCGTTGTTTGTATACCGCCCTACACAACACGGCCGCGATTTGTCGCCTTTTAAGAGTATTGTCCGACTTTAGGACAACCTACAGCTTGGTGGTGTTTCTCGTCTTTCCAGAGCTTTTCATCTTCATTTCGAATGTGTACAAATAGTGTTATCTTTTTCTGTTCACCTTTACCTAAAACGAAAATGATAAAAATTTTATTTAATGAAAGTGTGATCAAAATCCGACATTTGATAAAATGAGTCTGTATCAAAACTAACCGATTTTCTAAGAAAAGAAATTCTAAAATTGCTAAAATCAAATCCGAATTTCTGATACTTTGCCCGACGATGCACTCGGCACCTCGCGGGAAGATTAACAGCAGCTTGAAGAACATTTCTCTGGTAAAAAATGTCACAAAAAAAGTCGGTATTGATAGCTTGCTCGGCAAAGTCAAAGTCAAAAGAGTTGAAATGTAATATGGGAACGAATAATAAGCCCAGAAGGGATATTAAAACATTGCGAACATAAGTATGTGTAAATAATTTGTAAATTGTATATAAAGCTTTTGCTATATTAAAAATCACAATTCATTGATGTGAACATAATTCCAAAAGAAGTGATATAATTAACTAAAAGCGCAGAAGAGGCATTTAATGTAACAATAATATTAATGATAATAAATTATTGTTAATAAAAAGCAGGATTTAGCGAACGTTTAATTTAATTGCTTTTTTTTGCCGATGTCTGCGCATTTTGCAGACAACAAAAGTTCCGGTGTTGACTACTTTTAGGGTCAATGTTTGACAAGGTAAAGTATTACGGCAAAATAAATTGGGAAGTAAGTAGGGGCATATTTTCACCACTACAGTATGTTTGTTCAAATTCTGGATTTAATTGTTTTTTTTTTTTTTCTAATATGACCAGTCACGCAGGGCGTGCCCACTATACGTGCAACACGATGATACTTAGAAAGAAGTGGGAAGAAGAAAGAAAGAGGGAAGGGAAATAGTAAACGTGTGCCTAACTGGTCAATGTAATGCTTTCTGATTAGGTACTCACTATAGCTACGACCAAGTGTGATCAAACCGTGCGGCAGCGAAACACTGATAATTTTTTTTGATAATTTTCTTCTGCGTCCTTAGAGCTTTGTTGTGTCTTCAAAACTTTGATTAGAAACTTAAAATGTCTTCTTAACATGTGAGACCGTTTAAAAACCAATTAAATCGGTTTACGTAACTACGACTGCAACTCGTATGAAACTATCCTATATATCTTTTTGGTTAAATTATGACGCGAAATTTTAAATATATTTAATTTGAACCTGCTTCTTCTTCTCCATCTTTAAACTCTCTCTTCTATTTTTATTTCACACTTTTCCTAGCAGACGCCTAATGTTCGCCAAGCAGCTAATTGAACGCAAAAGCCCGATTAAAATTTACATAGAACTGATCAATTTCTCCCTTTTTCTTCAGCTAAGGCATCAAATTTCCCGAGAAAAAAAAATGGATGGATGGACAGACAAGTAATTCTCTATCGATCGAGCTTATAAAAGGTGAATCCATCTCAAGTTCTTCTATGCGTTGCATAAGGTATTACATGGCAAGTGATGGTCCAATCCTGGTCAACACATGTCAGTGTATCAAATTTTATCAAATTTCTTCTGTGTGTTGCATACATTCGTGCAAATTTAATACGCCCTCGTGTCGCAATTGATTGCTCATGTCAAGTGCTCTCAGTAGGTCAAAAGTTCTAGTTTAATGCAAACCCAAATCCAATTCGTACTTAATGCATTTTTTGGATCAAACAAGCTACGTATACTTCACGGAATGCTTACCCGTTTCACATGAATAATAAAATAAAAATGTCTTTCGATGTTTAGCACGGCACGACAATATTGTAAATAGCTTTTTAAAATTTTTTTTCCCACTTTTTATATCAAGTTTTTAACAATTGCTTTAAAAACACATATATATATATATATATATACTACATGTGGCTTTCATGAACTGACTTTCTTTACAATCTTGACGTTTAATGGTTAAACAACTTGCTTTACATCTTGATTGCTGGGAATAACTGTACGCCGTGACATCATAAAATTGATTATATTTACTTTGAGTTGATTTTCACATTAAATAGCACTCATACGCTACGTGTCATATGTTTATTATAATTTAAATTTTATTATAATTTATTTCTTTTTTTTTTCTATTCATTTCTTTTGTACGCGATGATAATGAATTAAGATATACTCGTATATGATGAAAAGAATAATTTCTACTTAAAAGTTGAAAGAAAAAAAAAAAGGAAAAATAAAAATAAATAAACATTTTATAAACAGTTTAGTTTGCTTTTAGAAATTGCAAAAAAAAATTTCGCTCATTGATTTCAAGAAACATTTGCGTGTCTTTGTTAGAGAAAACTTTTTAATATCTTTCTGTGTCTGAGACGTGCATAGCACTGTGGTGGATGAGCGGGAGTTTCTCTTCTTTATTCCATGTGCATGAAAATATTTTACCGCACGTTTTGTTTGCTTTGTTTCTTCTTCAGGAAACAAAAACTTTTTACGCAATAGATAAACAGAAGCCAAGCAAAGCAGTAACATAACTATAGATAAAGTAAAGACTGCGTGAGAGGGATATGTTTGCCGGCATTTTTTATTGTATTTTGTCTTTTCTTCTTCTTTTCAAAAGAGTAATTTTTTTTTCTTTTTTTCTTTTGCCATCAGAGTTATTTTGCGCCATTGTTTGTTCACAGATACGCATGCAATTTTAATTTTTTTTTCTTTTTTTCTTCCTTTCGCAATTTGTAAGAAACACGTAAGCGCTATTATTTGTTAAAGAAATGAAACGAATGAAAAATTCCTCAAATATTTAAAATTAATTAATTTGTTATTCATTTAAGGCTATTGTTAACAATGCGTCTACTACGCGTTGGCGGACGTTTAACGCAATAACTAGACCATCTCTAAGTTGTATTATTTCAAAATTTTTGTAATGAACTAATTACGTCAAAATGTTGCTTTAATTTATAACATAATTAAACGATAAACGGTATAGTTTTTTAGCTCAATTAGGGTTCAGGTAAATAGGGTAAGTTTTCACTCTACAAAAATTCTTCTAACTCGGAGGAAAAATGATGAATAACCCTTCTGATTTGGTGGCGTCTGTGATAAAGAATTGCCAACTCTTGCTATTCCAAGCATGAAAATACAAAACGATGTTCGTTGGCGAGAACGTATATACAAAGTGCCCAAAGACGCAGTCAAGGGTATTTTAAAGCGGTGCAAAAAACGCTTTCGTTCGGCCAAAATCTCGTTTACGCCGCCTACATCTGCCTAAACTTACAATAAACATAATTTCCACGTTCGGTTGGGTAGCATCAAAGCCTGATCGTACATAGTGAAAAGGCCAGATGCTCATGGGCAACGAAAATATGTCAAAAAAAATCGATACTAATGGAGCATCGGTGTAGTTTGGGTCCTGTAGAGTTTATATACAGCTCCGTCCAGGACAATTGTTCTCCAGAGATGAAAAAATTTGTCCACCAATTACGTCCTTTAATGAAATCATGTGCTTTTCTCAGCGTTCCACACACTCGTCCTACGCACGGAACTCTATCACGACACCTCGTTCTTTAGTCGAGTTGCCCGCCTTCGGAGCAATCTACCACCAGTGGTTTTCCTGACCGTACCTGATGTGAAGTCGAATGTTCACTAATACTACTCCTTCCCTCCACTACTCTCTATCTATAATCCTTCATGAACTCTGCCGTGCCCGCACATGGAGGACTACCCTGGCATGGCTAGTCATATAAAAGAAACAAAATTTCTTGGCTAAGACTATTTATCGTTAATTAAGATTATCTCTGGTTGCGTTCGTTGACCTATTTATTTTTGTAGTTTTATCTACCCCACGAAATTTATGTTAATTTCAAACATAAATTTTATTGTAACATAGGCGCCCTAAAATCGCGACAAATTTGTTGATTTCATTTTACCCCTACCATCGACGCGTAGATGGCATACATCACATGTGCATATGTATGTATATATTTAACAACATTTACTACATGCTCCCTTTCCCGTTACGGAAATCGTAGAGTATTCTACAATTTACACTAAGCGAAACTGGCAAACGATGGCAATCTTATTCACTGTCGAAATCACCAATTGACTTGCGCTACTTGATGCTTAATTTTTTTACGCATTTTTTATCATCTTAAATAATCCCTTAAAGATCGATAAAAATTCTTTATATGACTCAAGATTTGCATTTACTGAGTGAAAGTATCACTTGAAACTATTTACAGCTACCATTACTTAAGTTTTTGATCGTGTTTTGCTCAACTCTAGATTTTTTGAACTACGTCTCTCAATTCTCAGCCATTTGGCTTCAAATTTCAGCTGTACACACATTATAAACACATCTTGACTGATGCACGTACGCTTTTTAGGCAATACCCAGGAAAATTATGTCGGCAACTAATGGAAATGTTTTGCGATTATTGAGGAGGTAACACGATGCGCGTCGTATATCTACAAAACATTTTTTTATTGCTTTCTAATTTAAAAAAAAAACCTTGAATTTTATTTAGTTATGTAACGATCAATATTATCTAAGAACTTTTACCATATTTCGAAAAGTTTTATACTTCCAGCGGTGTAGAGTTTTTGGCCTAACAATTTTTATATTCGCCTCTTGAAGCCACTTATAGACCATGAAGAGAATTTTGCAGACCCAGAGAGGGAAAAGCAAATGGTAGTCGGAGAAAAGAAGATCAGGGCTATAGGGCAGACTCAACATGACTTCGCACCCAAACAATCTCAATTTTAACCGCCCCATCAGTGATGTGCATGATCTGGCATTTCTATTGATCGATTCTGGCGAGTTCTGTGTGACTTGCTCACTACAATGTGGCTAGTAAATGACTGTAGATATTAGAATCAATCAGGTTTAAGAATTTATGAAGTGATTCCTCTAAACCTACAATATGCACAACATAATCTTATAGAACAGCTTTCCGGAAGTCATATGAGCTGGATCAACTTGCTTTGACTGTTGGCTTTCTCAAAAGACAAATCCATATATTATTTAGTTTTATTCATTTCCATCATCAGTAATTATTTGCTCCGAAAATGGTTCGAGTTTGGTTTGATTCACTGGCAGTTCGACAATCCATGTGACATCTAAACCCCGAATTTCTTTGGATATTCAAGCTTATGCAGCCTATTCAAATCTAAAGCTATTTTGCGATCGATATTGAATTCCTTGCGAAGGTCATGGGTGCTTATATGTCGTTCTTCTTCATTTTTTTTTTTTTTTTTGTTAGATTTCATTGAAATTTTCCGTGCGGACAATGAGTTTTGACATTGAAATATATAGAGCGGGAGCGTCCTAAAGATTTTTCCTTTCCTCGAAGTTAAAAGGAAAATACCGGAATGACTTTTTTCAAAAATATCACTTATTCTTACACTAATACAACTTTTGAGATCTTTGACGAAATACAAAACTGTATGCCTTAAAAGTGTAGATAGAAATGTCACTTTTCCTAACCTCATAACAAAGTGACGCAATCTGACTAACGTTGCCTGATATATTGGTTCAAAGACAATTTAGTAATGTAAACCTCTCAATTTTTCTCCTTGTGGTGCCTTTGAAAAAGTTTTTCTCTCATTTTAATAAAATTTTTTGATTTATTTTAATTTTCATATGTTTTATTGACTTTTAGTCGCGGAAATTGGGGGGAATTTTGAATCCCCCCTTCTTCTTTATGTAAAGAAAATTTTACATAAAACCATCTCTGTCACCTTATTTTGTATGCATAACATGCTTAATGTTAAAGTGTATACAAATTTTATCTCAGCTCCGATTGAAAATAAAGTTTTTAGAAGATTTTATTTCTTTGGAAAAACGTTCAGGCGGAGCTTTGCAAAAATTTCTCTTTTATAAATACGACACTATGCTCGTATCGTCCTTTCATTTATTTCTCTGACTCTTTGATTTAGCTCAGCGTTTGCAAGTAAAGCGACATATTAATCCTTGTCCACCCCTTGTACTCGTCTCAAATGTTGTAGTGTCAGTTGCAGTAAGGAAAGTAATTGTCGCATTCTATAAATAAACCGAAGAAAGTTTATAAAAGAAACGGAAAGAAAACTTGTAAATGACAACAATAGCAACCAAGCAGTAAAACAAACTCAAGTTATTTAAAAAAAAAAAAGAAAGAAAGAAATACTGAAAGCAACAAACATCTTCTTCTTATTTATATAAAAGTAAAAATATTATACTTTCAAGTAATAGTTGCTCCACTTTCAAGCGTTGCGAGAAATAAATTTTAATTTTTAGTAATCATTAAGAAAAACAAACAGGTGTCTCATATTCTTAACAGGTATGAAAATGGGGTTACGGTTACACGCAAAAAGGAAGTAAAAATAAATTCAAACCTTTAGTGATTCTCTTAATAATAAATGATTTGAAGAAAAATAAATAAATAAACATAAAAAGGCCTGGAAAAAAGCCTTTAAGCCATAGAAAAACCACAGTAAGCAACAAAAGTCGATAACTTTACCAACCAACTTATAGAACTTTGGCTGAAAGGCATATGGAAGATAACTAACTAAGTAGAGAAGCAAATTGAATGCGAAATATTTTTATTGAAAACCCGAAAAGTTTTCATAAGTGTTTTTCACACTCACATATATGAAAACAAAAACCCGCCAATGGAAGAAAGTGCGTAAAAATTAAGTAAAAGGAAAGACCGCTATATCTATTTGAATGCGAATCTTGGATGAAAGTAAGTCTCTTTTGAACTAGAAACTTGACTGTCGATCGAATCAATGTTGAATTGTTGCCTGGTGAGTCAGATCTTTTAAATATTATTTTCTTGCTTTTACTTCCGAATTCGTAAATAAGTTGAACTATGGACAACTTTAGCAATTTTAATTTATTTTAAGTTTAATTTATTACTTAGAGTGCATTGGCTTTGCAAAATCCAGAAAACAATGCTGATGGATAGATAAACTGAAGTTTAAAGTGACTTGAGACAAGTGCCCAGATAGATGGACAGACAGAGGAGCCTTTAAATATTGATACGGACACTCAGAACAATCTGTAGATGGCAGGACGCATGAAGATACGGAGAAACTAACAAGTTGCAAGGTATTCTCGTCTCAAAGAAGGGAGACTTGAAGGCGAACGGACGCATAGGCGAAAAGATAAGTCAAAAAGAAGTCAAATGGAGGCGTGAATAGGAAGGAAGAGGTACACGATTAATCAAGTAAATGAACAGATAGCTGACCAGGCGAACAAGCATATTGGGGAATAGCCAAGTGCATGAGTAGTGTAGATGGTGAATAGTTAACGTAGGCAGTTACACGTATATATAGCCGACTGGATATTTGCGTCATCGCTCTTGATGATAGGTGTTTAGAGAGAAAAGCAAACGAGCAGACAAAAGATTGAAAAAGTTATGGGGAAATCGATATACGGACACCCTTATCGATTGACAGACGAATGGGGAAATAATAATGAAAATAAAAGGACAACTAGTTTTTCAAGAGATACGCACACACAGATGTAAATAAAGGAAGACGAAGTTATGATGAAACAGACAGACAGAAGTAGCAAAGCATTTTTTAACTCTTTATTTGATGCATATCACGCTCATGATATACATTAACTATAAAAACCTTAAAGTTGTACGGTTTATAGCAATGAATTTAAATTTCCTTGAATTTAATGCACGACAATATCTCTTAGTAGAAAAAACGATGTTGAATTTATGTATAATTTATGTTGAAACGTCAAGCGAAAAACTTTTAATAAACATAGATTCTTTACCTACTTATAGTTGAAGCATGAGACACAAAACTTGAAGAGCACTTTATTGAAGATCTTTTCAAACATTAGACGGGGACGGGAAACATTTTTTAAATATTTTCTATTTGTCTTTTTCTTTTTTTTTTTTTTTTTAAGAAGGTTAGCAACTAAATTTTGTTGCTACAAATAGTTGCCTACCAGATGTCTGCTTATCAACAGTCATAGGAAACAATCAGAGAATTACATGATTTACAACGAACGTATTAGCTGAACTTTTTTTTCTAATGGCTATGGTGCCTGGATCGATATAACCATTGTGATGGTCAGGGAGGTAGAGAAAAAGGGGTATAGCATTTTAAAGCTAGCGATCGAGAAGATGGGTACTTGTGTCAATCACTCTGTGGGCGTTTATACGCGAAGTGAATTGAAATAGGAATTAATCCTGTGAGGTCCGCTTGTGTCGCGCTTCTTTATCTATTAGGTTATGCAAAGAGCTCATAAAATGGTTGGTGATAATTCCTAGAACTAACAAGTGCACGTTCTCTGGAAAAAAGAAGCTCAATTTTTTTGGGAAATGCCTTTTCGAACACCATCTGTCAAAATGTTATGATCTTTCTTTACGAATTAAGCTGGATTTAGCGAATTTAGCTGGGGACCTTCTCTATGTTCTGAATGAAGAAATCCGAATGTCGTGAGTCGATTAAATGTTAGCTTCACAAAAGTCTACTCAAACTAAGCGTACGGCTTGAAAAATGTTATGGTAACTCTTCAGTAGCGAGCAATACTATATAGACCCCGATAACGTTGCACACGTTCGATGCGGTTACATAAGTTAAAAAAAAGTCTCAGAGATCATTCTCTACAATCGAAAGGAAAAATGGCAAGGATCGCTGACATCCTAAAGATATCACTATTTCGCGTGAAAAAATTTGATATCGAATGGTTACTGGGGTTACCTCAAAGGGGAACAACAACACGCTGTTTACAGTGGTAAAATTTGAAAAATTGAGCTTGAGATATCCGGGCCACCCATTGTATGTTTGGAAATCTTAAAAGCATCCTCCAGGAAAAAGAGTTGAATGAAATGATATGATTATTAGCAGAAATTGGAGTGTATTTTGGGTATCTGGACAAGTCAAGCTATCGAAATGTTAGACAAGCGTTGCATAAATTGTACTACTCATCAGAGAGATTATGTTGATGAATAAATTTAGAAAACACAAGCAAGAAGGTTATATTCGTTGGAAGCCAAATCTTGCATATCCATCGCTATGCTTTTCGCATACTACTCTTCAGGTTCTCTTATTTGATATCCATATGGTGATATTATTAAGGAAAAATTAGTCCACCAGGTCGCGGTGTCTGCTATATCTATTTTAGAATTAACCCTCTTTTGGGCAGATAGCATGTCTTCATCTGAGGAGTGTACAAAATAGTTTTAAACATTCCATACAAAATAGTTAAAAAATGCCAAAATTTTCTTAAAAAAAAAACAAAGTTGCGTTCAGTTTATACTCCCCTGCGGGCTTCTACTCCGACCGATTTGGTCCATTTTCAATACCAACGTGCGTCCAGAAACTTTTAATGTTTCTACTAAATTTGAAGCCGATATTTTGACTTTTGCGACCAGGAGAGTGCCAACAACAAACAGACATACAGACGGACAAACATACAAACACACAGAATCAGAGAAACAGAGACAGACAGGCACATAGGCAGACAGACATGGTTTAATCAAGAATATAGATACTTTATAGGGTCTCTGAAGCTTCCTTTTGGCAAAAACCAAGTGAGTATACACCCCTCCTTCGATGGCGGGTACAACAAGATAATTGTTATTGTGCATCAAAATTTACGCAAGATTGGAATTTGCTGCCATTTGTATGGTAAAATGCGGGAAACCCCCCCCGAAAAAAAAGGAAATATTTTGACAATACAGATCTATGCCAACATGCCCGCAATTATGCGTTCACTGAAGGAAAAGATGAATCATTGAAACTCAAATTTTATTTGCTATATATATATACATTGTGCTCTTTTATTCTTCAACTTTATATCTTGAATCTTATATCGTTTAAATAAAGAAAAAAAAAGAGGGATACGTCAACAAATTGAAAAACAACTAGACAAGCAACGAAACACCTAAGTTAACCGCTAATCGCTAGCTAAACAAAAAAGTATCTCGGATTCCATTTCAAGTGACTCTTCTGAACTTAATGTTCCTTTAAACTTAGTAAACCCAAAAAAAAAAAAAAAAAAAAAAAAAAATACGAACATCTTCTCGAATTAAGTTAAAGATTGCGAGTATACATAAATTAACATATTTTGGTGTAACTAGAATGTGAATAAACAAAATAAAAATGCCAACATGTGTTCTAAATTGTTTTGCATAAAATGAATTTATTTAAGGATTCTCGTTAAAGCCATCATTCATGATTCATTAAGGAAACAAATAAAGGAAAAGAAATGAAAAGAACTTGTATCCCTTATAGTGAAGGAACGTAGCAATAAGATGCCGCTCTCTCTCTGTTTAATCAAAATTTTACAATTTGTTTTTTGCAGCCTCAGTTTAATTTAATATTAGTAAATGAAATGTGTGCGTATGTACATTCGTAATGGTTATGAAGCACAAATTTTTTTTTTTAGTTGAACAAGCTGTTACCCGAATGTAAGACATGGAGAGAGAAGCATGAACCATTTTAGCCGAGCTAGCGTTTATTTGTTACATACCGAGTTGATATAAATATGCCTGTCCTATCTATCTGCCGTCGGTCGAGAGAAATATCAAATATTTAAAATCATAATCGAGCAATGGAAAGTTGACTTGTACAGTCGGTCGTCACTGATGGTCATCACAGTCAGAGGCATGTCTCCGCTTGAAAGTCTTTACGGCACAAAAAATTGGGATATATTTTTTAATATCATACTATCATCCACATTATACGAAGTATTACAAATTTCTATTTAAAATTGAAGCGAAATATATCTTAAGAGGTGTCGGGGCGGGGGGGAGGATATTTGCTGCTAAACAAAATTGCAAACAATTATCAGATGCATCTAAAGTCGGCAAAAAATTTAATGATGCTAGCGAGTTCAGTTTAGATAGTCAGCAGTCTCCACCCCCCGCCCCCCAGTGGTGGTGTCGAGCCGGAACGACATTCCGGAGCACTTCCCTTTTGGACAGGAACGCGTTCCGGAACTAAAAATGATTTCTGATAACGAGAATTTATAATAAACATTAGAAGACGGGCGAAAATTGGGAGAAATCTCCCCCACGTCGTCAAATTTGGGACATGAGACCCTACAGAGCGGCCGCCTAATCAGGAACGGCCCTGTCTATATAATTATATATACGCGTTCCGGTAAAAAAAAATTAGCACAACACCACTGCCGCCCCCCCACCACACCCCTCTTAATACCCAACATCACTTACAATAAATATAAAATAAAGTTTACCCCACAAAGAGTTCAAGAAGTGACTTTCCTTCAGTACATTGTACCAAGCGCATCTGAACCATTTGAACCAGCTCTCCGCATAAAAAGTCCTATTTTAAGAAGGCTATAATGTGAAAAAAAGTTATTCATTGAGATGCAGTTTTTTCTCATCCTAAGTGAATTTTGGATAAAATGTGCATGGGACGAAATCATTTTTTCGGCTTCCTGTCGCATAAATGTTCTTGCGAAGAGTAAACTCGATATGGCTATAAGATACAGTTTATAGTAAATCATGATGAAAGTGAAATTCAAAATTGTGGTTTAACATCTAAACCTAAGGGGTTAAAGGTTGCATCACTTGACTCTGTATAACATATGCGTTCGCATATAAGAAATGCCGTGAAAAGTCTATGGTGAAAAAGTTTAATATTTTCCGCTTTACAGAGAAAATAAATAAAGACTTGAAGTAGACGGAGGTATGTAAGATATTTAAGAGTCGCCCTAAGTCGCCTCTAATATTTTTAATGGTTTATTGTATATACGCTCTGAAAAGGTAAACTCAATCAATTCTAAAACGTCCCAAGGCCACATACATTTCCTAATCAATTCTCAAGCGTCCTAAGGCCACATACAGTTTTCCTGATTACAAGCAATAGCCATCTCCAATAAGTCAATAACACTTTAAGCTTCGGTTCGGTGTTGACACCTACAACATTTAAAAAGTCGGACAGAAAACAAATATTTCGCCCGAAAGCAATCATTCACTAAGCATTTGGAAGAAATGGTCGATTGCCGCTTGTAAAGGGTCTGATATCTGCTGAGATGGTTAGATGGATAAATATAATAATAGCTCGATATTATAGAAAATGAAAATTTTGACAAATTAAATAAAAAAACACAATCTGTCCGATGTTAGTTTTATTATCTGCGTGGCATTACCTTAAAAGGCAACCTAATGGAAAAAATATGTTTCTCTAACAATTTACGAACACTGAGGGCACATAGTATTACCTCAACATATTCCATTGTTTGTGCAGTGCAGTTCTTATGCCCAGGGCAAGAAAACTAATTACAGGTCAACTTTATTGTGAGCGTAATGTTCGCTATATATATTCATATATCTGCAACAACCCTGTAGGGCAGGAAAACAGTAGATTATACAAGAAACTGTGTATATGCATATAAGAAAATATAAAAGAAATATACATATATAAATATATATACAAGAAAATATAAAAGAAATATATAAGAAAATGTATGAATTTAGTTCAACCAGCCATTATTAATACTTGCTTTGATGAGACACTAGTTGCATATCATTTGCATTAAATGGAAGCTTTTATAGTCAGGATATACTTACTGTTCATTTAAGAGAAATTAAATTGATTTCCCTATTTTTTTTTCTTTTTGCTTTATTCGACATGGCATTATGTTGTTACCCTTTACCAAGAGAGGACTGACTACCCGACTTTTCTCAAAGAAATCAGTCTCTATGACCAGCAAATCTTCAAAGCTTTTTTTCACAAGTCATTAGATGGACAAACTCGTAGACTGAAAGACTAATAAATAGGAACTTAGTCTAAGTGAGTGAATAGTTAGAGAAGCTTTTAAAGACATCTTTTTAACGTGTACAGCGATAGGGTACTATCCAGCATACTTTTACAAATTTTAATAAATACCTTGTAAGCACGAAATTAGCGGTAGATCATGTGGAGCACGTTGTATATCTTAAAAAAGCTTTTAGTAAATAATAATTTTAAACGAAATAACGCTACAGCTACGGAAAAGAAAACATTTCTTCATAGCTCCTCTTCGGCCGTGGCACTAACTTTCCTGAGTTGTGATTAACTTCAGTCGCTTCCGTTTTAGCTTCATAATAACGCCAAGTGAACTCCTTAGCATTAAAGAAAAAAAAAAGCAAACATTACGTCGATTTCAGCAAAAACGTTAAATTTTTCAAAACAAAAAAAAATTTGAAAAACAAATTAGGAAAAAAGGTATTATTCCTTATGAAAATTTACAAGAATAAATCCTGAGTTAATGTTTGATTTGCGCGAAACAAAAACGTTTAAACCCAAGCGCTTAGAACGCTATACTGTATGACTATAAACACTCAGCGGATTCCTGCTATTCGTGTAATACGGATCGGAAGAAAATGAAGGGGAAAAAGAAAGGGATAAGGAAGCGGATGCAGTGCGAACACAGACTACGTAGTCGCTATTCTTCCCTACCACCCGGCTAGAGAGATTTGAAGTCCCCTTAAACAATTTATTGATGAGTGTTTATTAGCATTAGTCCAGTGTATCCAGGTGAGTTAGTTAAATCTTCATTTTACCGGTGTCGGACCACCATCTCTTCAAGCAGAAGGGCAATTACCATTGTGTTTAATGTCCTCTAGATAAACGGCTTTCACTAACTTTTTCTAATTTCGTTTTATATTTCGTTTAGTATTTTAAGATCTATTCTAAGTTTTTTAGAGATAAAAAAATGAGAAACTTGCAAAATTCAGGCGAAATGAATTGCGAGATACAAAATACACCCAATTCTCTTTTTACACAATTTTTTTACACGAATTTGATTTAACACGAGTTCAAAAGAAACAATTTTTTTTTTTACACGAATGAAGCACGAAATAAATTAAATGAACTCTAACAAGAGCTTTTTAATATTGTTTACACCTAATTCTCTTTTTACACGAATTTTTTTACACGTTTTTTTTGAGAACGTATCTATCGTGTAAAAAGAGAATTAGGTGTAAATGGAAAATGGGTCGAAAATATGTAACCTTTGCTTGCGCGTTTTCATAACTCTCCGTCAAGCTTCGCATGCATTTCACGAATTTTCATTAAGAATTTTTTTTTTGTTTATTTTCAATTTAGCTCGAATTTTATTATTATTATTATTATTATTATTATTATATAAATTTAGCCAGAGAATAAATTCTAAGACTAAAGTCTTAAAGCACTAGCATCTAAGGCTTTCGGCCTTATTTTTTTATTAATATCATTATTATTATTATTATTATTATTAAAAACTCTACCGCACTTGAAATTTGAACCCACGACCATTGGATTTGCTAGCCGAGACTCTTGCCTACACGGCCACTCACGCGGATAGCACGAATTTTAAATTTCAGTTATTGTACGACATTCCATATGTTAAAATGTGTTGTATGTATGGGTAAGCGGAAAAACTATTGCGAATGACATTTTGTCGGAATTCTATTTAGAATAAGATACAAACACGTCACCTACCGTTTAGTGTTGACTGTGTGTAACAATTTTTCCATTATATTATTATGCGGTATTCTCAGGTGTATTACATTACGTCTTAAATACGTTATGCTATGGCTATGCTATGCGATGCTATGTTAGGCATGCTTTTGTATGGGCAGTGTGGGTATATAAAGTACATTATAGTTAAAGATGATGAAATTGCTTAGGCTAACGTCGTGCTACAAAATGTAATGTAGAAAGAAGGGCAAGTGTTTGTGTAATTGCCCCCAGCAGAAGAAATTTAAACTAAAGAATGTTTTCCCCGAGTAGCAGTGTATTTTGTTTTTGTTGTTTTGTGCGTTGGCCTGCAAGTAAAAGACTATATGAAATGAAAAAGTAGTAAAGCGGGTGTTAACGTTGCTGTTGCATGAGTAAACGAAGAAAAGAGTTGTTAGGGTTCGAATGATTTGGAGCGAGTATGGCGCTAATAGGACAATCTGCTAATTGTCAATGACACTGGGATTTTGCTGCAAACTATCGCCAACCGGAAATTCAGTTTCCGAATGGCGACTTCCTAGTCACTTACTGCCGAAAGTCAAGCGTATCAAATGACATTCGAAAGAGCCGATGACTATTGCCGCTGCGTCCTGGAATGAAGATGGCATTGTGCGTGTCGACATCGGAAAAGTAATTTAAAACCAGAGCAGCTTTTATTAATTTTTTTTTATTTGATTCGTATACACGCAACTGTCTTTTAATCTGTAAATCTATCTCTTTGCTTAGCTAACTTTTCGCCTGCAGAAAAAAAAAAAGGAAGAAAAAATACACTACTGTTTGAAATGTTGTTTGATTGTGGGAGAAGCAAATTAGCATGCATTTACATATCTATTTAAGAATATTGCATGTTTGCTTAATCCTTTATCAAAAAAAAAGATATATACCCCCAATTCTCCTTTTACACGATTTTTTTTACACGAATTTGATTTAACACGAGTTCAAAAGAAAAAAATTTTCTTTTTAACACGAACTTACTTTCTTTTAACACGATTTCATATTTATGAATTTCAGATATAATTCCCTTTTTCCAAAGTAGAAGTTATTTTTTATAAAATATTTACTAAATCAAAATGTGTAAGCACGAAATGAATTAAGTGAGCTCTAACAAGAACTTTTTAATATTGTTTACACTTAATTCTCTTTTTACACGAATTTTTTTTACACGTATTTTTTGGAAACGTATCTATCGTGTAAAAAGAGAATTAGGTGTATATATATATATAAGGAAAATAAGAAAAAAATTATTTTTCCTTAAGATCTTTTTATGATATTCATCACCTACCTAGTAAGCAAGATTCAAGATTCGTCTGTGAATATGAATCGCGAGTTCATGGGCCATACTTTGAATTTCTGTATCAATTGCTGTCAGTATTCCACAAATAGATGATAGTTTACGAGAAATGCGAGCAAGCTTTACTGGACGTACGTGAAAATACATTAGATAAGATGAATAAAGGGCAATAACGCATCCGCCTTAGGACAAATATTTCACACTCACAAAGTACAGAATATGCACTTTGAAATATTATGGGTTCAGGATAAATATATTTTTTTACAGGCATGAAATTTTCAGCGGTTACTAAAAGACCTGTCGACAGATTACTTAAAAATTTGTATTTACAATATTTCCCTTAGTGGCAATCTCAGGCATCTAAGTATTACAAGATAACAAACTGAGGCATCTGTCTGTCTGCGGTATTTATTAGAAAATTTTTTTTTTGGTTGTAGGTTCGCGTAAGTAGTCTCATGGAAATTCCTTCTGTATTCAAGCGACCCGACGGTCCTGATAAACGTTAATTAACTAAATTTTTTGTAATTATGACTGGCAATGAAATAAATGAATTTTTCCTTATCGTGAACAGAAGCATTGCGCGATCTGTTACGAAATATATGCGCCATGTCACGTATTTTATCTCAATTTTTGTGATTACAGACTATAGAAGGTTAGTGTAATGGGACCCATGGACCGACAAGGTTAAATGAACGCATCATTTTCGATTTCAAGAATATATATATGTGTTTGTATAAATATATATATATATATATATATGTATGACCACTCACTCAGAGAATATCCTTTATACGTGTCTGAGGATTAGGGTCAGACTGAATTTTGGGAAAACAATAGGTTTGGTTTAGTGGGTGTGTACCCAATCACAGCATTCATTATTCAGTCAGTATTATGCCTTCACTGACTGAACACCGAACATAGCTAGGATCAAGTATAGTCTACCGCGAACACCGAAATAGTTGACGCGACATAATCAAGTATGAAAAACACATATATGTTGTGCTATTTAAGGTAACTGCGTTTAGATGATAGAATTCGAAAAGACCGTCCAGTATACTTGCTTCCTTCGGTGCGACATGTACATAAATTCTTCATAAAAAATATATGTGCATTTTTTGTATGAATAATTCCTTTGCTGCAAAAACTTTTATATTAACCAAGTAAATGGTCCTTTCTTGTGATATTCAAACCGCTCATCTAACTTTCCTCTTTAAACATCCTGTCTCGAAAAACACGTTGTCTTCAACAATTATCAAACTATTGCTTGTGTGCTCGTGCGTGTAGGTATGTACTTATAAGCCATTATATGTGTATAGCTGCGTAAAATGTTTGCGGTTTATTTAATGGTTAAAGTTTTCAAAGCTCTAAAGATAGAGAAGGAAAAGAAACGGAAACGTGAACGATGGTATACTTTATGATAATGTTTTACTTGTTTTTCTAAGCAGAGAGAGAAAGAGAAAAAAACCCCACAATTGGTAAAAAGAAATTTTTTAAGAAATTCAACAAATAGTTGAAATTTCTAGCAACACTTGAAGCAAATTTAGAATTAATTTGTTTAAGAGAAGATCGTATTACAAGTAATTGAAAAAGCATTTCAAATGCATACGCATTTCGTTTTAGTTCTTATTTATTTATTTTTTATTTTTTATTTATTTTTTTTTTTTAAAAACAAATCAAACAAAACTCTCATGTTCTGCTTACATTTAGAAACATTTCTTTCGCTACACTGTTTATCTATGAAATCATCATCATCAACGTTCATCTTTTAAGATAAATATAAACGTTGCTGGAGCTGAAGAAGGTCACAGCCTTGTCGATGGGTGAATGCTTACTCTATACCAAGCGCGCCGGATTGGGCATAGACAAGAATTTAAAAATTTTCAACTACAATTACTGTTTATATACGTTTTCTCAATGAGTGTGCGTATGTACGAATGCATATATATATGTATGTATGCATGCATATGTATATTCAAATTTAATGTGTGGAGAAGCAGACATTTGCCTATAATTTTTTTTTTTTCATTTCCATACATTTTGCAATATTAAACACATACCAACATAACGACTTTTTAAACGTATAATATATTCTTGGTTGGCCATAAATACAAACGCATACAATTTATCTTTTTTTTTTAGTTTTTTTTTTTTTTCACAACATAACTCTTGCGTTACTAACTGTTGACCTAGTAAATATAATTTGTAGAGCATTTAATATTTACAGACATCTACTGCACTGATACTTTTCATAGAGATGTGTGTCCTACGGTTCGCTGTCTTCGGATACACGATACATGTAAATGCACGTTACTACATGTGTGTGTGTTGGGGCCCCTCTCTGTAACCCTGACCTTTTATTTACATTATTAAACATTGCAATGGCCATGAATACGGAAAATTACTATGCTGTTATATTGTTGTGTCGTCTCTATCATGTTTCACTAGATAGAACTTATTTCCAAAAAAAAAAAAAAAAAAAAAAAAAAAAAAAAAAAAGGAGAAAAACGAAAAAATAACAATACAATGTTTACTTGAGGCAACAGAGGGACACAAACGTTATTCGTTATGTTAAGATTGCAATCTAAAAAGCATTTTGGTTTCTATGAATGTCAAGCTCGCCTCCATATGTAAAAGATGCTTGCTATGAAGGTTTAACACTTCTTAACTTAGGGCTGTTTCAGTGACTCTCATTAGCTCTTGTTTAAATGCAAAACAAGTCGAAAAAATGCTAACATTTTGTTGTTGCACCCCACTTGCAAGCCCACTTGGTTGTTAGCTTATTTAAGGAACACAATTCGCTGTTTCGTTTTATTGATCGGATTGCGCGTGAATATGTTGACTTGTTAGCTCGCCAGTACCAAATGCATTCGGACTCTTCTAAGTTAGTCCGATGATCGTAAATTTTCAATCAACGTTATAACCATAAACCTACAGTTTATTTATTAGTTTACTTATGCTTACACTAAAATATTTAATAGCTTTAACCATGTGATTTTTTAAGTTGTTTGATTTCTTTTTTTTTTTGCATTTTATAAATTTCTGTCCACGTGGTGTTTAACACTTCTTTCTTCGTTCTACTTCTTTCAACCTGTTTCATGTTCTTATAGTCAAACGATCCTCCACACGTCGCACAGATATTACTAGTTACAGTTCTAGGATCACGTCTGTCCGCTCGGTGTGATCCTCATCACTCTGGACTTGTTTTTAGCAGGTACTGCTTCAGATATTTATTAAAAAACTCTAAACTCGACGGCATGACTGAGTCTTTTCAGCCTTTAGATCGATGCAGAGGAAGGAAAACAGGAACGATACTTTTCTACTTCTTGTTATTCGGATCGGTGCTGTCGATTAGTCGTAATAATAACATGATATATAGCTCTGTGACTTCTTGCAGGTAGCCTTACTATACGAAAATACTCATACAAAATCTTATAGCTAAGTGTAAGAGCAAAACTGCTTTGCGATCTTGATTGGACTTCACGTCCCTAATATAATAAAATCAAAATCTACTTACCTTATGTTCTCATCTTCTTTAAAGAGGAAGTAAAATAGAGGGCATGGCTTCTTGAGCTATGCAATAATTTAAAACCAATTTTCTTATGGAACAATAAGAGAAATGTAAAGAATTTTTCATATATTGGGTAATTTGGAAAGTAATTTCGTTTTCTTTGGCCAAAACAAAAGTCGAGATTTCTTTATAGTGTATAAACACTTTGTCAAGAAGAGCATCATTTTATAGATTTAGGCTCTCAGTGATCTGACGAGTTATCGTTCGGCATTTTTCAATTAATTACCTTTATGCATTTGTCTTTGTCAGCCCCTAATGGCCTTTCAGAATGTGATGGAAAAGCGCTGAACCAGTTTTGCGAACCAGTTTTTGCACACGGTTTTTATCCATTCATGGCCACCAAACGCATCCAAGTTTTTTTTTTTTTTTGGTGTGAACAGCATTTTTCTCTTTTCATTAGTAATAGAAGGAAAGCGACCCGAGAATGCTGGTTTCGACTTTTCATATTTGGTAAGGCATCAAATGCAAATTTTTGCTCAGAATCAAACAAAATTTTACCTCATAAGTATTACCATATCAGCTATCAAATATATAAAGACAATGCGCCTAAACTTGGCGGAGAACAAATGCAATTAAACCTACTGTTGAGAAAGAAACGAAATGACTTTTCGAACAGCTTAATACTTAGCTAAGTAAAAACCTCCTAAACGCTCAGAAAAACATTGTTTTGGATATGCAATCAATCGATTCTCTGTTTGCATTAATTGTGTATCCTAAGTACCAATTGCATCGAATTGTTGAAAATTTACTATACTTTATCCCTTTTTGTTTCCCTTCACGGAAAAGACTGTAGGTGGACAAGACTCGTTTCCCAGATCGATTCGTAGTCCCTAATTATTTGTAAATGTCAACGTTGTGAAGGCAGCATCTTGCGATCCTGAGTTTTACAATAACAGGCTATGGAACCATGGAAGGACCGATGGACTTTTCTAGATCGATTAGCAACTTTGTGCTGGTTAAAAATATAAATGAATTTGTTTAGAATCGCCGATGTTTACTTTGATGCAAAAAACAAGTTCAGAACACAGGGCAAAATAATCTTCCCTTGCTTAAATTCTAAAGAGTTTTCCCATCTAAAGATATTTGAAAAGGTCTAGATTGAACTTCTTTTTCTAAGTAAGGAAATCCATTTACAAGATATTTATCAGTCAATGAAAACTTGATTCCGAATTTTACTTGCTTGCTGGGCGTGTACTGCAGAGGCTCCTTTGCTTTCATAGAAAAGAATACTTTCCTTCGAGTTTATAACACGATTAACTGTTTACAATAAATGGTTTCCATATTTTGGAAATTATGGCAAATATTTACCCGTACGCAAGCCTTCTTTCTTCCCTTTTGTCGAAGTATTTCATTGTGTTGGTAAATCCGTTCTTACTCAATGTTTCATGGAAGGAAGAAAGTCCTTCACTTTTGGATGGCAGATAAGACAACTTTCTGCTTGTTTTTCCTAAGCAGCGCGAACACACAAAGTAACCATAAAAGCATTTAATACCAAACTGAAATGGAACTTCCACTCCTTCTCTTTGGTGGAAATTCTTATGTGGATCATCATTGTCCCATCGGTTAAAAGTTGCTTAAATCGATTCAAATGAAAACAATTCGGTATTGGATTTTATAATAAAAGTTGGATCTGCCTTAAGTCGTCGTGAGCTTTATACGCATCAACTTAAAGTTAGTAAAGCTTTGCCGCACGTGGTAAAAGGGTCCTAAAGAGAAAAACATTATAAATAAATGTAAGAAGAGGAATAAATTATTATATCCGCTTGAGTGTAGGCCCTGTAGGCAAAAGGTCTTGACTAACAACTCAATGATTGTGGATTCAAATCTTAAGTTGGGTAGAGTTTTCAATGAAGACGATAGCCTTAGATGCTGGTTCCCTTTAAAACTAAGAGTTTTGCAATTTATTTCTTCGACAAAATAAATTATGATCATAATAATAATAGTAATAATAAATTATTATTATTTATTTTTTTTATGAAAAAAAAAAAATTCCTACGTTACTGCTGCAAATGTTGTTGTTTTTCATTTTTATTATTCGCGGACCTCTTGCATATTTCCTCATCATATGAGTGGAAAGGTCAAGTGAAAAGAACAGAAAAACATATAATTTAAGCAAACACAACATTTGTCACGAGCACGAGCACGATGAGCCACATACATGAATGCATAGATATCATAACAAAACCACCATCAACAACAATAGTGAAAACCCAAAAAAAAAAAAAATAGAGAAAAATCTGTCACTGAAAGAATGCAAAATGTACAACAAAACGAACATAAAACAAACGCAAAAAATTCGTAGGGCAGCAACATCAACAGCAGTAGCATCAGCAGCAGCATCAGCCTGATGTGGCTGATAGCAGGCATAGTAGCAAAAATGATGAAATTTCAAAGCCCAACAAGTAGTACCACCAATCCTCATCATCAGTCATAGAAAATATTAATGACCCAGAAAATGTACCCAATAGGAAATGAAAAAGAATGAAAAAAATCCTTAAGTTCGAAAATAATTCCATCAGTCCTTTCAGTTTTCATGTTAATTTACTATTGAGTTTTTTTCTTTTTTGTTTTTTTTTTTTTGTGTTACTGTGTGTGCGTGTGTATGTGCTCTGCCTTATTCAACCCATTCAACATTATTAGAGTAAACATCAGCTTCAATGCACAAAAGCAAACGATAATGAAAGTAGACAAGAAGAAAAAAAAAATAACAAAAATATTAATAATAATAAATAAAAAATGAAAAAAAAACAACAACTACAACAAAAACAAAAAACAAGATATATGTTAACTGAAAGTAAAACATGGTTTTTTTCACTTAGATTATGATACAATTTTCTTAACTTTCTATTCGCTGACTTGCTCGAACTTTAAGTAGCTGTAGCTGTGTTAGCCTCATATTTGCATTGTGGACTAAACTTTCTCGTAAGCCAAACTAAAAATTGCCCATTTTGACCTTAAAAAGAAAGCAGCGCTACATTATATATGTATGAGTAAAGCAAAAGTAAAAAGTAAACTTTTTGTAAAGAAACAACAAAAACAGCAGCAGCAACAACAATGACAACTACAGCCAAACATAGTAAAAAGTTGTAAGTATGGCACTTATGAAGGTAAGCAAGAAAAAAAAAAAAACAGAAGAAGAAAAACAAGAAGAAATAAAAAAATGTTCTCAAGAAGAAAGCAAAAAATATTTACATGCGGAACCACAATGCGCGCGATATGACATGAAAAGGCTGCAATTTATAACTTTCCTCAGCGAATTTATTTGTTTGGTGGATGGTGTAAATTTTTTCCGGTTTTCTTTTTTTGCTTTTTAATATAAGGTCTTGTGGAGAATATTCCAACATTAACTATATTAATACTGTGTTAACGTTTGAAGAAGTATTGATGATCTCTCATCTTACTTGTCGGCTCGCTTATTAACTGTGCTGCACTTAAAGTTTTAGAAACAGAAATACAATACATTATGCTATACTTGGAAAATCACTTAAAGTAATCGGGATGTCGCAAAGGCAAGTAATTAAGAAACGCGACTATCAAGCGCGCTATACTCGGGGGCGCAGGGGTTTACAGTTGTTGTTATCGATACGGAAAGCAAAAAAGACCGCATTTTGAGTTGATGGTACTCGATTGCTTTCCTATCGAGTTTAGCTGTTCGTTCCTTTTTTTTACAACAAAATATTTGTGTGTGTGGTGTGTGTATAACAAGACAAGACCATTAAGAAAATTATATTCGCCCGTTGCCGAGTCTTCTGGACGCTTTCTACTGATCCTAACAAAAAAGGAAAAGAACTTATTTTTCATGCTCATTAATATTGGGTGGGAGTGGTTGCTTTTTTCTATTTGTGCAGAATAAACGTGCAAATTTATATGGTGTAAGTGTTATACTCTATGAGTAGCAAGCAAAAAACGCGGAAACAAAGGTATGTATAGTTTTTGTTACACAGAGGTATGGGAATTGTAGGCGTGTTCTTTGGCCATCTTTAAATTCTTCAAGCTTGTAATTGATATCTTAATTTTTGCGAACGGGAGAATGTTTGCCACAGATATTGCGTGTTTGGGATGGACAGATGGGCAGATGAATGGGCGGACATGTTTAGGTGCATTCCGAATTTCAAACTAACCAAGAATTTATATACTTTATGTTGTTTTTTAAGGGTGCTTCTGCGCGTTGCAACGGTATTCGAAAAAAAATTATATTTCGATACGCTATAATATTGGCTAGGCGTGGTCACTTCTTGCCACTTTTATACAAGTACTATAGCATCGTCCATAGAATACACGGGAAAATTTTTGTAGATTTATTTATCTACTGTAGTTTATGAATAATGAGCAAAAACCAATTTTGTATTCCTTTTACCAAACACATGCGTCTTGAGTTTATATCGTACTGTAGGCATATCCTTTTCAATATCAATCTGCGTGCAAAAACTTTCAATGTTCCTGCCGAATTTGATAGCTTCATTTTTGCGGCCAGGAGATTCTTCACAACAGATATTACACAGACGGGCAGACGGACATGCTTAAATCGATTTGAAATTTTATGCTGATCAAGGATATACATGCATTGCGGATTTTCTAATGCTTCCTTCTGGGCGTTGCAGACAAAGAGAGGGATCATCGATCATATCGATCCAAAATATATATACATGAGCCGGATATCATCATATTCGCGAATAGCATGGCATTTACCGCAGCCAGGTGATATCGTTACGGGAGTAGAGAAACTGGTAGACGTAGAGACGGATGGACAAACTTGCCTAAATGGATCCAGAAATCCATATCGATCTAAAATATATATTTGTGTGTATTATAGGATATCTGAAATTTCTTTTAAGAAGTTTGCAAACATTTTGCCAACATACAACTTTAATATTACACAACAATGGGTGACCGACTTTTTTCTGATACTGATGGACCAGCTATGTAATACATGTGCGAATTTCTTTGCTTGCCTATGTTGCATTTGAAAAGCAACCCGAGCCAAACCACCACTCAAGTATGGCACTTGAGTGAAAATCTACGAGTTCTTGCAATGCATTTCGCTTTCTTAGATAATCGCTTTCACGCTGCTTAATTTAGTGATATCTACGCTGTAGGTTACCTAATAAATTGGAAATGACACTGTATTAGTCTGGTTAACGGAAACAGAATTCCTTTTGAAAAGCATGCAAGATAATTATCGTACGCTTGGTTAACAAGACCATGCATTTCTTTTGGTGTCATTTATGTGCGATGTGCAAGCTCATGCTGTTTTTTTTTTTTTGTACTCACTTGGACTAATGGCGACAAAGCAGCAATAAGTGTCAGGTATTTTCAGCGAATTTTTAATCAATTATATGCCAAACAAACATCTTCCACCGTATAATTATCGAAATCAGGCGATAAAGGTTTTTATGTGCGATTTCACGCAAGTACGTGATGTAAACGTACTTCAAAATCTTTACGAATTTGTTTTAACAAAAGCACCCAACTGCTTATAGTTAAGTTTACTTGCAAGCGAAACATAAATTAAATATATATATATATATATATATATATATATATATATATATATATATATATATATATATATATAGGTACATAAAATGACTCAAGCCTACACAGACGCAAATTCGCGAACTTAATGCAGAAAGGTGTAACGTGCTGCGTTGGGAGCACGAAGCCAGGGGTAATCTTTTCAAATTTATTTACAAAAGATCAACCAATTCATTGAGACAAATGTTTTGCAACCTATTTGCAGAAGAACTTAAAAAGCTTTTTAAATTATTATTTAGCTAGAAAAACCATTGGTCTAGAGTCCACCTTTTAGATACTCTACACCACTTCCCTAATACACTTATTCATATGTGCGACTTTTCAAAATAAGGCATTGTAAGGGGAGAGATCAAAAAAGTGGTGCGATCCAAACCATTTTCAATAACGTTCGTCCTTGGGCCGAAATACTTCGTAGTATCGAATGTGAAGAATATATCTTAAAACGAGCTACCTATAGGTCGCAATAATACAGGACAGACAGACGAATAGACAAGGTCGATAGAAAAAGTAATTCTGAATCGATGGGTGTAATAAAAGGTGGTATACACATCCTACTACACAAGTAGTGTAGGGTATAAATTTATTAACTCCTTGTTCGCGCTTCTAAAGATCGCAATTTTCTGCCTAAAAAAAAAGTCTGAGGTATTATTGCAATAACCTTAATAACGTTTATTACTTAAATAGGAAACGAACAACGTAATCGAAGAGCGTCTACTACGGAATCTTTAATTTTGCTAAAAAATATTTGCCAAACTTTGCTCATTGTTTGTGCCAAACTATTGATACGCTTCCATGCTCCACCTGTAAAGCTTTATGATTACAGTTTATAAGTGTACACATATTTTGATGCGCACAAGCATTTTTGTTTGATTTTTTTCTTTCTTTCAGTTTTTATTTTTTTATTTTTCTATATTAATTTAGTTTAAATTACTTACAGTACAAGCTTTACATTTTAAATTTTAGATTATTGTATATCTGCCTAATGACAATTGTAGCTGAGTCTTGCATGTATACACAAATAAACAAACAAATAAAATAAATAAATTATTTAAGAAGTAGTGGAAAGCGCAAAAATTGTCTGGAATATTGATCACCGACCAATGGGAGGTATATTCATTTTGTCAAAATGTTTACAACGCCCAGAAGGAAGCTTCAGAGACCCTAAAAATTAAATCCGGTATTGATTTAAGCATGTCCGTCTATCCGTCTTTATAATATATGTTGTAAGCTTCCGCAAATAGGAAGCTATCAACCTAAAATTTGGTAGAAACATTCGAAATTCTTGTATGCGGCTGGGTCTTGAAAATGGGTCAAAAAGCGGACATCTGCTATACTTTATAAACTGAGAACATCTTTGTTTTTCAAAAGGATAAAAAAATTGGTTTTTTACTCATTACTCATAAAGTGCAGCAGATACATCTGCAAAAATTTGAACGTGTATTCTGTGGGCGATGCTATAGTACTTCAACGAAAAAGAGAACAAATTGGCGACGTCCAACCCAATATTATAGTGCATTAAAATTTAGTTTTCTTTTTTTTTTAATACCAGAAGCAAACTTTAAACTCCCTATAAAGCGTATAAATTATTGGTCAGTTTCAAATTGAGAATGCATCTGAGAATGTCTGTCTGCTCGTCTGTCCATCAATCCACCTGCCCAAACGTGTACTATTTATGGTAAAGATTTTTGCTTTCGCAAAAATGAGGATATCGCTTACAAATTCCAAAATTACCCAAACGCGTCAAGGACCACGCCTACAGCACGCATACACCTATGTAACAAACCGTTTGCTTTCTGTGCTCTTTGTTTGTTGCTCATAGCGTACAACTACCGTACGCTATATAAATTTGCGCTTTTATGCTAAAAATGGAAAAAGTCAACCGCGCCAATCCAATTTTATTCAGTATGAGTTCTTTTCGTTTTTTTTCAGGGTAAGTGGGTATAAAAGAACCTGTCATGACCGAATAGGATTTCCTTACATGTTTTCTTAATATTTCTTTTTTGTTCGGTGCATGAGCCCGAATAGGTTATTATGTTTTTTACTTTACTAGACTTGAAAAAGTCTCCTGTGAGCCACGAGATCCTTCAGTACCATGCCAAACGAACTTAATATTTATAATTTTATTAAGATCATGGCATCCAAAATTGTAAACATGTAGATTTAAGATTTCTTCTTAAAAAACAAGACAGACTGAAAATGCAAATTTATGAGTACTTGCTTCTGTGGCAGTTCGATTTCTTAGTGATTTCTAATTTATTCGTGTAAGCGATAACAGTTCGTGTCTAACAGAGATAATGAAATTACAAAAACATCTTACACATATCTCCGTAGCAGATGAAAAGGAGTGCAGTGGCTTAACTAGATTTTTATTATGACTCCATTACATTATAGGACGGAGTTAGTTCAGATTGGCTTCTGAAATAAATTATTCAAGGGCTACAAAAAATCTTCTCATTTAACGGTTATTATTAGAGAAACTTTGTTTTGAACATACACGGTTAGGAGCAAATTAATCAATGCTTTGATACTGAAATTAAAAATTCAGAAAGTGAAGTTAATTGATTTGGCAAGCGATGCATTCATTCATATATTGTATTAATTTTTCTCAATAAATGCCCTTTTCAAGTGAAAAAATGATCAGAGTGCATACAAGCACCTAAGGGACGTCACCTATTTGTGTAACACGGTCACGTGCAAGAAGTGAAGAAAGGTAAAGGGGTAAGAGGTGCTTGGAAACATCTCAGGGGATGTGTACCCAATCCACACAGGTTACATTTTCATTGACTGAGCGCTCACTGGCTACGGCCAAAGTATACCCTACCCACACTTGAGATTTGAACTCACTTGAACTTGAATTAAGAGTCGCGGTTCTTATTTACTCAGCGCATTGATTTTTCAGACAAATTTTTTATTTTTCGAAAACGCAGTAAAAATTTGGGTTCAGAATTGAAAGGAAGCTTTTTAACTTTAAAGTCAAGCGATGGGTATTGAACAGTGCTAACAACAATTTAAAAAACATGGGTTCAAGAGAAAAGCCATTGAAAAGTGCGACAAAATATTTCAATTGCTATTTATCTGGAAAGCCTATATCTAAACCTAAACTAACCTATGACGTCAGTCTCGAAATTTTTGCAGCCAGGTTAACTGCCTATATACCTATAAATTGTTTCGAGACACTACATGGATGCATTATTATCGACAAGAAATGAACGCGAACAATTTGTTTTCGAAATAAACTCATGACCTGACCCGAGAAAACCGCTTTCTAAATCATATAAAGAATTCAGCCTTCCATTCAATTTTTTTTTTTTTTTTTTTGGAATCACTCGTGAGTGATAAAAAACTTATTCAATATGGTAAAGAGGAAAGCTAAAAAAGTACTCAGAAGATGAACAAAATCAAGACACTTTAGAAGCACACATCTATGCAGAGACAGGTTTATTGAATTTTTGTGCCACAAAATAGTTGAAAGATATTTAACATTAATTAACATAAATTATACAAATTGTGAAGCAACAAAATTAACCTCATGATAAAATAATTTATTTTATTTCTCTTATTATATTTACATGCGCTACCGAAAGCTCGGGTCATATTAAAATTTTTGAAAATGTTGGCACATTCAGAAACTCGGTAAAGTATATAAGGTATTTATTCTAGTGATCATTACCGAATTGTCAATAGGTTTAGGCATCCTCGTTTGTCTGTCTGCATGTCCTTTTCTGCTATTTATTGGCCCGGTCGCCAAAATTAAGACATAATCTACAAATTTCGCAGATATGTTGGAAACTCCTTCAGGCAGGTTCGCATTGATAATATCAACCAAAGAACACGTCTGTAGTATGACAAAAGCTGTGAAAACTTCGGTTTTATAAGCAACAATATAGAGCTTCTTTTTTTTTACTTAATATGACCGATCACTCTGGAGATGTCTCCTATACGCGTAAAGTTGTTTATGAATTCATAAGATCGATCACTCAGCGGGTGTCTTCTATACGTTTAACACTACGTTAGATAGAAACAAGAGGAGAAAGTGAAAGAGACATGGAGTAGCGAATCCTAGTGCGGACACTCAGTGCAATCAACTATATTCAAAAAAACCGCACTGACAGGATTTGCACGCGCCAACTCCGACTTGGTAGTTGCGACTCTTTTCTACCCGGCTCTGCCGCCACGCCTAAACTACAACAGATACTGAGCCAAAGATTCTCACTTGTGCATTTTATACGTTGTCCTTCAGTACCCTTCTAAAAATGAAAGAATCAGCCAAACCCACTGTATATTAGAGAAATTTCATTCTATGCATTTTATATTTGTTTTTGATTTTTTTTTAGATAAGATCTTGTCACACCTGGACATAGTTTTCTTACTTCTTAAAGTTAAATAGTATCTTTTACTATAAATACCAAAAAATATTTTTAATGAAATTACTTTTTAAGAAACATATTTTTACTAATATTTCTTTAAAAGTGGGTGAAAGATATTTTTTTTTAAATATAGTTTTACAAATATTTCTTTAAAAGTGGGCGAAAGATATTTTTTTTTAAATATATTTTTAGTAATATTTCTTTAAAAGTGGGCGAAAGATNTTTTTTTTTAAATATATTTTTAGTAATATTTCTTTAAAAGTGGGCGAAAGATATTTTTTTTAAAATATATTTTTAGCAATATATCTTTAAAAGTGGGCGAAAGATATTTTTTATTTTTTTTATTTTTTCTTTTTCCATTCTCTTGAAACACAATGTGTGCCGACCCCTGTTTCATTATACACGCGCATATGATATATAATAACGTTTATCAACCTGTGCTTTCTAAGCAAATATGTTATATGAAATGCACACACATATGCTGTTGAATGTGTAATTACAATATGGCTCGTTGTGTTTTAAATTTCATTCTAAAAATATGTTAGAAAAGTTAAAGCAAATAAGTGTCACTACAAAAACGTAAGTGCAATTTGCAAATACAAAAATGTTTTTTTATTGGTTTACACAGAGAGAATTATTTACAAATGTTTTCAAAATCAAAAAGAAAAAAAAAAAAGAAAGGCAAGAGGGTTGCAGTTATATAATACAGTTTAGAAAAATGGGATATACTGATAATCACTATTTTTTGTTTCTAATTATTTCAATATATTATACATTTATTACTAAAGGTATATATAAAATATTTGCTAAAATTAAAAAATATTAAAAATAAACATTTTTTATTTCATATTAAAAAACAATTAAAAACACAATGGCGTGACGAGGTCCGCCATCTTTACCCTACTTCGCTTATTCACAGTTACTCACATGACGACTTCTTAAATTCGTCAAATCGTCAAATTATGTCAAAAATTACGGCTTGTAGGTGGAACACAAGGAAATAAGGTGCACAGAGGGACAGACATGTTTAAATCAATTAAGAAAGTGATTCTGAATCGATTGATGTAATAAAAAAGAGGAAGGGAAATGGATAGACAATACATGTATATATCTATACGTAATAGGGAATCTATCTCAAGCCTTCTTGGATGTTGCATACATCCGCATAAACTTAATATACTTTTATGCTGCAATTGCTGTAGAGTATAATAAATGTAAAATATTTAATTTAAAAATTTTATTTATAAAAATATATAAAAAATAATAAATAAAGAATTTTGTTTTTATTCATAAAACTATGAAAAAGTTACTGGAAAATTTTATTTTAAAATGTGATTGTAAATTATTTGATCAAAATATTTAATAATAAAATTTTTTATTGTATAAATTAAGCTAATATTTTATATTTAATTTATAAAATATTGTAAGGAGAATATTTCTGGCCTGGTCTCCTTGTTTCCAACGCCACTTATTCTCGAAAACGATCGCAGCGCATAACGAGAATATTATAAGAATATAAGACTCCCGTAGGATCAAGAAGTTAAGAAATGAAGTTTTATACTACATTAAGCATTGGTATTTTAATGTGGGCAGTCCGTGCTGGGACCGGAAATATATATTGTACTCGCCCAAGCCCCTAGTTGATGAGCAACTCGGTCGAAGTAAACTTATTTTCAAGAGAAAAATATTAAATCGTCAATATATATATATTTACATATATAAATATATATCTGTTGATAAGAATATATATATATTGATAAGAACACTACTTTGTTGGAAGAGTTGCTTATTGTTGCATAAAATCTCATCCTAAGTAGAAACCTGATGTTTGCTTTTAATTGATAGCCAAAAATCCGCCAACTATCTTGTCCCCAAAAACCAAAAACTGTGTCTTATTCAGCAGATTTCCTTGCATCACATAGGATGTAAAGGGATGTTGCAGTCTTTCTTTGGCAGAATCTGCATGAATCGGCATCAAATATATCTTGTGTTTCACGTGATACCTGCGGCAACTATGTTTCGTGTAGACGGCAGCAATCAAAAGTAATTCGCTTCTTTGAGTTACAGTAGATTATATGCTGCACCGGGAGTTTTTATGAATCATTTCGTTTACCGTTATGCTGCGCTTTATTTCCAATGGCAATCCAATTTTTTCTGTGCACATAGCGATACCTTCTTAACACGACACCGAAAGGATGATATAAACTAAACATGAGTTTTATATTCAATAACGATATAAAATAATGATGTTTGCAAAGTCAATGATGCGGAGATAGCTTTCATTGACGATAATCACAAAGGATGAGGAAATGGATCGTTAAACATGTAAATAATCGAAATTAATTTTGTTTTTTTTTTTTTTATCTTCTGCTACATAGATACGAGTCACAGTCAATGCTTGCCAAACGAGAAATATTTAGTAATCATTACTTTGTTTATATAATGCATAGATGGGAGTCTAATTGGACTTGCTTTGTCATTAAGAAGCTTAAGTGTCCAGATTAAATGTGTACGTAAAGTCTTTTTCTAACTTTGTAGAAAAAAAGTACTTACCAGATGAGCAAGAGTTTTCTTTTTTACCGCCATAATTTTTCCACTTTTGAAGGGCCTTCGTTTAATTCTCAATGTTCAACCTTCAATAGTTCAAAACTTTGCAATATGGACGACATTTTTTTTTTTCTAATTGACATTTGCATTTCCTCCTCGCTTTTCTTATAACGAGGAGTGTAGGAATAGCACAAAAAAGAAGTGAAGGCATCAAAAATTAAACACATTTGGTCATCTTAACTTACCCCAGTTTTTTCTTCAGTAATGCTTAAAAATATCTGAATAGCTGGTCAGCGAAGTTATTTTCTAGTTCTCCTATCTGCATCATTTCACTTAAAGCGTAACACACAAAGTCGTTGTTAATTTACAAAGTGTACTACGAATACAAACTTTTTTAAATGCAAATGCAAATGAAAACTGATTATGGAAAATGCTAATTACGGCAAAAGATGCACGGGGTATACGCGTAGTAATTTGAAAATTTACTTTCAATAGGAAGCTCCTCCTAAGAAGGCAAGCAGCCACCGAGGCAAGGCAGTACGCTATATATGTAAAACAGAGCTCCAGCAATTTTCGCGGTATTAAAATGAATAAACAAAATTATGCTGAAGAGAAAACTTGAATTTTTTTATTCTGATTTTCTAACCTTAAAGTTCTGAATTCTCATCATGACTTTAAGAAATGTAGAGTGAAAGGTAAACACAGCCAAAATGGTTTATTCTATTCATGCTAATTAAAAATTTATTTAGATTTTGTGCGCACATATTGTTTGCCTATTTTTAGGTGTTAATGGCATTCGAAAAACTTGATATATCTTTTGTTTACTAAATTTTAGTGAGAAAATTGTATCCGTTTTAGCAATCATTGTTTAATTTAAGGGCCTGGATAATGAATAGCTACTATGATAGTAGAAAAAGCTTAAAATTTAAGTACAAAATCAATCATAGATATTCTCGGTAGCAGACATGTACTATGAATAATACAAAAATACATTCCAATGCTATGAGAGCAGAAACAGTGGTCATGTTAATAGCTCCTTATCGTATTTGAACAAAAATCTCTGCTCAATCTTTGCAAAGCAAAATTTCATACCCACTATAATAGTAGCACTAAAAAAAAAAAAGAAGAGAATTGATATATAAGTCACTGTCACTTTATTTAAAAAGATAGATAATTTACCTAAAAATACTAAGAAAATATTTCTCACATCGGAACTTTTATATATACAGCAATCGTTCAATCGAATTTTCCTTACGACTTAAGCAAAAACCTTTTGAATTAAGTGAAGTGTGTTTCAAGAAAAGTATTTTGAAGACCGGAACATATTGCTTTAAATTTTTTTTGCAATTTACTTTTCCAGTTTGCCTTTTTTATATCCTATATCACTAATTGTACAAGGGTATATAAAAGTTTTGCGGGTATATGCAACATCCAGCAGGACTTGAGATAGACCCAGTTTTCATTACACCGAAAATTGTTCGAAATCGATCTAAGCTTGTCTGTCCGTCTCCCCGCCTTGTTTTCTTGTGCTCAACCTAAATTTCGCAAATATTTAAGATATTTTGATGAATGTTGACACGCAGATGAGACGCACAAGGATGAATGCTATTGGAAATTATTTGGATCGCACCACTTCTCCGATTACTTCCCAGATAACACCAAAGAATAGAAAAGAAGAGATGTTTAGTTGATGATGTTTTATAGTTGGAGATAAATTTTAATACTAATAAATGATAGTTGAGGTAAGAAAAGCCTAATGGTAGTCTTGAGGGAACACTTTAATGACTGCTTTAACCTCTAATAGTATATTAAGTTATTTATTTGCACAAAGGTACATTAAGTTTGTGCAGAAGTATGCAACAGCCAGAAGAAACTTTTGTTTCAGTAAGTGATTCTGCATTCATCTAAGCTAGTCTGTCCGTCTGTCTGTCTGTCCGTCTTGGTTTTTTGTGTTTAAACTACGTGCCGCAAGTTTTGAAATATTTTGATCAAAGTTGGTACACCAAGATATTTTGGCTTTACGATGAACGTTGTTGAAAGTGGTGCTGATCATATGCCTTATAACACATTATTTTGAAAAGTCGTCACTGCATTAAGTAAAATAATGTTTTCACTTGTTGTTACCCATACTTGTTTGGTCGTTCAATGGAGTTTGTATTTTTTGTATGTGCAGATATTTGATGGGTGATGCAATATTATTATTGTTTCTCCTAGTAGAACAGTAAAGCTGCGGAGGTTTCGAGTATTTCTATGTAGCGCCGCTACTATTCAGAATTAAACAGAGGGAAAGATAAATACAATCAAAAGCGATAGTTTTCCTCAAACTAATTACAAATATTTATACCTTTTCTGCACATATTGTTGGCATATTTCTAGGTGCTATTGATATCTAAAAGTTTAATGCTTCTTCTATTTGCGATTTATATACGTATAGAGATCTTTAAGGTTAAAAGTAAATATTTAAAAGCTCGCAGAAGAAGCACTGTTTGCGAGATACATATATATATATATATAGAGAGAGATTTCTTGGGCGCGTCTTTAAAAGTAAATATGTAAAGGATTCCACGTCAAATTTTATTCTGTCCATGTTGTATGCTTTAGGGTGAAGCAAAGGATTTCTGGGCGTTTAAATAAAATGTTAAAAAAAAAAAGAAATAAATTTTGTTCAAAACATTTACAAAATCACCGGAAGCTTTATGTTTGATGTAAAATTTAACTCAAAGTGGGTGTATTTTGTAACAAATGTCAAAATAATAATTTTCTAGAGATGAACTTTAGTATTTAAAATTTCAACTTTGTTGGTTTCGCTCGCTATTACTGACGGCAGTAATATTAATAACCAGTGGGATAAGATCATTGCGAACCATAAAAAAAGTAAGTAAATGTCAGACGAAATGAAACGCATGTACATAAAAGAGCAAATAGTGTGAGAGTGAGTAAAACATGCTACCGTTACACATGCTCTAGTACGAAATTTATGTACATCATAACCATAACCATTAATTAATATAACGGGATAGAGGAAATCGTTCGTTTAACGTTTCTCCCCAAATATTTCAAAGACTTCATATGAAATTTGGATGGAAGTAATTTTCAAGATGAAAAAGAAATTCTTTTACAACATTTTGTGTAAGATGTAAAAAAATACATAAAAATAATTTGTACTCAACAACACTGTTTTCAATTTTACTATATTTGTGATATCGTTTACATTTACATATACAATCATTTCCAACTCAATAAATTCAACGGCGACTTAGTAAATCAACCGTCATGGCAGTTGTTGTTGATTGGAAAAAATACAAAAATAAAAAAACATTTCGATTGTGTTCCATCAGACACGCATTTACATAAAAATCCATCGAATATGAATGAATATATGAATATATTCATCACAGTCACTCGTACATATGCATTTATGTAGCATGGAAGCAATCATAGACATACGTTTACTGTATCGCGTCGAGCGAACACTTTATTGAAAACTTAAATTATTAGTAAAGTTTTTTTTTTTTCCTTTTTATTTATTTGCCCATAAAATTGAATGGAAAATTTAGGATAAAAATACATGCGGTGTAAATATAAAAAATATAAAAACGGTTGGCCGAAAAGAGAAACAAAAGTAATATTCATACTTAAATAAAATAAATGTGGGCAAAGTAAGAATTAAATAAATAATATCAATATCAGTTCAGCATTCAGTGGTGTGTGAGGTAAACTGAAGCTGAAGTTTTTAGGTTAGGAAAATAATACATTTTTGTATTGATTTTTAACGTAACATATATTAAACCAAATATATAAAAGGAATTCTTTTGCGTTTTTTTTTTTGTTTTTTTTTTATCCGCCTGAGTGGCGAAGTAGACTAAGGGTGTCGATTAACAACTCAATGGTCATGGGATCAAATGTCAAGAGCGGTGCAGTTTTCAATAAAGTCGATGCTAGTGCTTTAAGATTTTCAAGTTATATTTTTGGCTAAATAAATTGCCTTTTTATCAGTACGTTTCTTTTATTTAACCAATCGCTCAGGGGATGTCCCCTAAACTTATAACACGTTGACAGTCAGCGTGATATAAGCAACCAAAAAGCAATGGGCAGTGGCCGCAGTGTAATGGGTGCCAAATGGGTAGGTCTGACCAGGCGCTCACTACAACTACCACCAAGTGTGCTGAACCGAATTGAGGGTTACATCCGCTAACACTGAGTTGATAGTCGGTTTTACGAAGTAGAAAATCATATATCAAATTATTTGCAAAAGCAAACGTGTGTTTTACATGCCAAGCAACAGGTCGATAAATGATAAAATTGATCTATAGTCCTGCTTGGTGGTGTAGACGTTACCAAAGCCATGGCACTTAAAAAATGTCTCTTGAGAAAAATATTCAATTTATATTTGTCTTTGGCTCAATTTTTTAGGTCACCAGAAATTCGGTTTATCGGTACCAGAAATTCTACATAAAATTAATATAAAGGATTTTTCGAAAAGTTAGTTCACTTTTTCCAAACAGTGGAATTAATTGCATTCTTTCATAGCCACGTTACCACTTGAGCCGCAGTTTCATTATATATTTTAGCAGCTAACATAACATAGTCTTTTCTGAAACGATTTGTTCGGTTTTGCAGAATAGTTTTGTTTAGTGCCTTCTCACCTGTGAAAAGCCAAAAGCAGCAAAATTCGGTATATTTTAGTTTTTTACTATCGATAACATCAATAACGATTCGTAAGATCACTGAGAGGCTACATTTGTCGAATTCGACCGTTCAAATTAATATATTTATCGACTAGAAAAAAAATGCTCTTCCATTTTGACCAAAAACGAGATGAACGAAATAATTTTCTTATCTGTTTCTTATAAACATGCGCCCAAAAGTCAATAATAGGAAATTTATTAATTTGCAACTAAAAGCAGGCAACAGATAGTTTCTTGTTTATTTAAGTAAATTTTCAGAAACATCGTAACCTATTTTAAAAAGGAATGTTTCAGCATAGATGAAAATAGGAATGAATATCTTGAAAGTTCACTAAAAAACTAATTGCCTAAAAGTTGACAATGCATCCGTTTTCTTTGAACTTATATTTACGTAACTATATCTGGTTCAAACACGAATGTTTCGGCATCTCAACAATTTCTTAAGTGATGTTTATTTTTCCTTACTGCTATTAATAAAAACTTCGTTACGTTTATTATCACTGCTTAAGCTTTTCTGTATTAAAATATCATCGACAGTCAAGTGACTTTTTCTTTTTAAACCAATACATCGAATACAATGGAAATGCCAAGGGCTTTTAATAACCAGTGCAAATTGATACCAAACAGCAAACGAAAAGTTTTTAAATACATTTTTATATCTTATACCGCCAGATGGTGCCATATATATATATGTTTATATAAAGTTTGTGCGGATGTATGCAACTTGAGAAGTATCCTTTTTTTGATTATTCGATTTTTATATTAGTTCGATCGATTCAGGATCACTTTCTTCTAATCTTCTTTCGTAGCTTATCTGTCCGTCTGTCGGGCATGTTTTTTTTTGTGTTCAACCCACAGGGCGGAAGTTTTGAAATTTTTGGAATTATTTTGATGAAATTCGGTACACTGATGTGCCTGTCCAAGGACAAACGCTATTGAAAAGAGTTTGGATTGGACCGCTTTTTTCCTCGCTTCCCACATAAAGCGTTATTTTGAAAAGTCTTTTTATAAATAACTTTAGGGTAATCTAGCGTACTGTATGGTGACCTGTTGTTCACTATAGAGATTTTACTTGTTTTCAAAACATGTTTTTAGATATACATACTTTCATGTTATCATTTAAGTAACTTAGGGCTAATCGTTTGCCTTCGTTAAATCCTAAAATTAGTTTTACTTTCTTGTGAACTTAACTATGGTACAGATTTAATTATTTAGGTATTGTCGGTATATTATGTAAATAAATTTACAAGGTATGGATTTAAACGCTCCCGAACAACTTAGATCGTATGCTCACCTATATTGAAAACTCTACCGCACTTGAGATTCAAACCCGCAATCGTTGGTTTGTTTGTTGCGATCTTTTGCCTATTCGGCCCCTCATGTGAAATAGACTTAAAAAACTTCTGCGATTTGTTCTCAAAATGTAAGTTAAAAGATGTTTAGGTATCGGTCAAGTTAAAAATTAACATTTTCTTAAAAAAAATTGTTTTTCATCTAACCTTCCTATGAAACGCCGAAATCGATCGCGAACTAATTTCTGAAAACTCAAATCTACACTACGTAATGAGCTTCTTCCCTAGACCTAAAGTCGCATGAAATTCGAAGGCTTGTATAGAGTGGATTAAGAGAATGTTACAGAAAAAAATGATTTTCGTTGTAAAATCTTTTTTAGCAACGATGCTACTTTTGATGCATTGCTTTCGTTAATCGAAGTCAAAATTTTCCCCCTTATTTTGACCACTAATCGGACTATTGGAACTATATTTAGAAAGCCTGGATGTTGTGCTATGTAAGATAGCGCTATTATAAAGCAATGTTAGAACCCAATGAGGATTATTGACTTTCTTTAGCCTCTGTTTTTTGATGAAAACTTTACGAAGTTAATCTCAAACTTGATTAGATAGGACGAAATGGAGTATGGTAAGAGTCAAGCAAGAGTAAACCTACAGCTCGCTAAAGTTGTCTCATTTTTTGAGACCCTTACATTAAAAAAAATTGTTCACAAACTTTTCCAGGATATCGTGAAGAATGAATTAACAAAAAAAAAAAAAAAATCTCTTGTTTTCACTTGCAGGCTCTATCTCCTTCACAATGCCTTTTAGAAATGTAAATAGACTTAATTCAAAGACAATTAAATTCTATTATCATTATTAATAGTATTATGTGCACCAAAAATTTGTGGTTATAGTTCGCGTCGAGGTAAACATTTACATTTAACGTCGTGCAATTAAAATGATATCGTTTGGTTTACACATACCAGCATAATTATGAATGCGAGTGAAAGGGAAAATTTCATTTTAAAACTATTCAGAAAAATTTGAAAACACATATGTGTGTATTACTGATGTTCACAAGAAGAATATTTATTTACTCTTCATATATTTTTGACAAAAGGAAATGAAGGGGAAAAAAAAACGAAACGAAGATAAGAAAATTTGGATTTCAGCAGTTCGCGTTTCATTTCTCGTATTCCTGCAGCCATGTCTTTATGGCCGCCTCGTAATTTAAATCATACATTTGATGCTTAACGAAAGCTCTAATGTCAATTGGATCGGGTTTTCTTCTAGCCAGGTTGTTTTTATAAGCATACTCCACCACGTTGCATGCAATTTCGAAGGCACATAAGGTTAGTTTATTTAGAGGCGGTAGCAAGCGACACTGGTGATAGTCATCATCGGTGCAAAGACTAGATATCGTGTGAGAAGCAACAATAAAAACGCCAGGCGTTAAATGTGAAATGCAACAAGCTATCGCTCCCATAACAATACCGGGAAAACCATATAAGCTATTGACTTGAGTGATATGATACGTTTCGCCAGCGTACACAAGTGGTGGCGAAGGCGAGCCGGAAGCAAAAAGGCATTTACCTCTCGTATGTGTAAATGCCGCCTCAGCTGTACATTCGGCCTTACTGGGCGGATTGGACATGGCAAATATTATTGGTCTCTTGTTATATAAAGCCATTAACTCAAGAACCTCTCTACTAAATGAGCCATGCTGAGCAGAGACGCCGATCAAAATAGTTGGCTTGAATTCACGGACGCAGTCTTCTAATTTTTCTATAGCTGCTCTTTTTCGGGCAAACGCCAATTTATACTCACTCAGATGGCCCTGTGGACGATTATATGCAACCAAACCTTTGCTATCGCGTAGCCAGATACGTGAACGAGCCTCATTGTCATCCAAACCTTCCGTTTTTAAAGCAATAAATAAAATATTCGCGATACCTAAAGCAGCTTCTCCGGCCCCTTGAAAGAGAACTCGATGATCTTCCAATTTCGTATTACTAATATTCGCTGCAGACGCTATAGCGGCCAATGCAACAACACCCGCTCCTTGTATATCATCATTAAACATCGTATATTTGAAGCGATATTTCGTAAGTAAACGAAAGGCATCCGTGTTACCGATATCCTCAAAATGTACTAAACAATTGGGCCCGTAACGACTTACCACTGCTTCCATGAATTCATCAACGAACTCGTCATATTCAGCTCGCGCAGGCCGTTTACGCTTTAAACCCATGTACAGAGGATCTTCCCGGACCTCTGAGTTATTGCAACCCACGTCCAAGCAAATAGGCAAACAATAATGTGGTCTGACGCCTGCCAATGCCGTATACAGTGTTGCTTTGCCTTTCGGTATAGGATAACCATGAAGGCCCATATCGCCAAAGCCCAAAATTCGGCCTCCATCGGTGACGCAAATAGCCCTTACATCAGGTTGCGGCCAATTTTTCAATACATTATAAACATGGCCTTTGTCCTCTATAGTGATAAATAGAACAACCGGGAATTGAAAAACGTAAGGAGCATGTAGAGTAGCCAAGGCCACGGTCGGCGTATAAACATATGGCAAGCATTTGTCTCCGTGGGTCGCGAGCAACTTATAGAATAAACGTTCGTTACGTGCAGCCAAACGGATCAAATAACAGTATCTCATTAAATCCTCATCTATATCGAGAAACTGCATGAAACAAAGTTCAACTTGATCTTCAATAGTTCGCACAACGGGCGGTAAGAGACCGTGTATGCCCAACAATTGTCGCTCTTCGATAGTGAAAGCTGTGTCTTTATTAAAAAATTTATCTTTTAAACGCATCAAACCGCTTATCTCGCCCTGCACGTACATATCGCCCCCAGTGAAATTGACTTCATTTTGTTTTTTTTGCTTTTTCGACTTTTTAGGCATTTTCAAAAGTTTATTTCTATTATTTTTATTATTTTTTTCAATTTTGTCAAAAAAATAGTTCACGAAAAATTTTATTTTAATAAATTCTTTCTTCACAATTTTTTTTTTTTTTTTTTTATGAAAATGAAGATATTTGGGCAACTTTTTCAAACACATTGCATCATCACTGTAATGTGAAGCGTTGCCAAAATGATTTATTTTTCAATAGTTTTTCCTACGGAATAAATATTCCCTCAAACAAAAGTCATTTTGGTTTAAATTGAATCCTTAAGCCAAATACAATTTTCTGATTCTTATATGAACTTGGTCTGTACACTAACTTTGCTAATACAGTGTAGTGGAGCGGAGGATACATTGTTGATAATGTACACGATTTCGCAAAACAATAAAGAACTATATGCTCTGTTTAGATTTGTATGCTGTAAGGTAGATTATGCAGCTACACATCATACATACGCACACTTGTTTGACATTTCGTTTGTCATACAGATAAATATATCCTAGAAACTCCAGAAAGTCGACGTGTTTTTGATCAACACAGGAACTGTAATGCAAAGACTTGCGGTTCTGATCGGTATTGATGGCCGCATGTCAAGCTTAAGGAACACTTCAACTTGGGAATTTGGTTCACTATTGAAACAAAGATTTGGTTTGATAGAATACAAGCTTGCGGTATGCGTTCTGTCGGTATGCGTCGACAAAAAATGTTTGTAAACTTATCAAGTCAATACTTTTTACACCCTATACAAATTCCAATGCATGAGGTTTTTAAGACGACTTGAAATCGGCTCATTTTCTATCCCTAAAATCTATACGGAATCATTTTTTTTCGAACCGATATAAGTTTGTCTGTCCCTATGTCTGTTCGTATGTCTATCTATATGCCTGTTTGTTTAACGTTTGACCATATTTTCTAGAGTGCACTCTACAGTTTGTAAATATTTGAGATAATTTATTTGGCCTTACAGCCGACGCCTATTGAAAATTAGTTGGCAGACGTAAATATGTGCGTTTGCCTATAACAGAGGGGAATAGTTTTCTTTTGAGAATCCATGTGCTGCAATTGGGTGATTAGAGCTAGCTTTAGCAAATGTTCCAGAGAACACAAAAAAAAGTGCCCAAAATTGTGTTGGAAGATAGAAAGGTGAAGTTTGTCGCGAGAGCTGATACCTTAATGATATCAGAAGGAAGAGTATCCACTAGTTTGCCTAAATGTTTGTCCATGAGAAAGCTCTCCTCAGAGCAGGACCAAAAACAACAATACGTTGACGGTTCGAAACGCTGTTTGGAGTTCTTCAAGCAAAATAAGAGGGATTTTTTCGCATCGGTATGCAATCACGGATAAAACATGGATCCATTACTACATATCTGATTCGAAACGATTGTCAGCTGACTGTGAAGTAACCAGCGAAAGCCGTCCAAAGCAAATAAAAATGCAGGACTTGCGTTGGAAGCTTATGGCGTCCATATGTTGGAAAGTGCATAGTAAAATATTCGTAAAAAAATAGACAAAGGAACAAATGTGAATATCACAAAATATTTGAAGGACGAACTAGCACACACACAAAAAAAAACCGCCCAAGATCCCACGAACTTATTGAATGAGCCGTTGTAATTGTTATTACCTTCACCCTTTACAAAAATAAACTCGCCCCATTTTCATATTAAACGGTTCATATTGAAACGTATAAAAAATATTTAAATTAAAAAGCAATACTTCATAACATAAAAATCATTTATTTACAATTTAATTTAAAGTCTTAAAAGGAATGTCACAGAAGAAAAATATATTATGTGTTAAGCTGGCATTTTTTACTATGCGGAAAATTATGTACTCCTGAATTATGCATTTTAAAAGTTGTATGGGTTACTAACCTTTCAATCTATACGTCAATTAATCTTATGTCAGTTGAAAAAGAATTTTTAATGAGTTTTAAGTAAATTTTTATGCAGACTTGCATGAGAGACAAATAATTCCTATAAATGCAAGTTTTTTTTCTCTCTTTCCTCAACTTTGCCGGAATTTGTTCTTCGAATGCCTTATATGGCGATTTCCTTCAAAACAAAGTCTGCATACTTTCTTTGTCTTTTCTCTTTTCTCTTTTCGTTTTTCTTTTTTCATTATCATTCCACTTACAGGAGTTGAATTTTAACTTTTTTTTTCGACAAATATTTTTTGAAAACAATCGTTTTACACGGTTGCTTACTATTCAAGAAGCACTTAAGCGTTTCTTTTTATGAATCTTTTTATGAATCTTTAAGTTGACTAACACCCATATACACCGATAATATTAAAGTCATACAGGTTATCATAAAAGTTTCTCTCAAAATTTTTAGAAAATAAAAGTGAATTTAAAAAAAAAAAAAACTAGGAAAAATAGAATTTTTTAGTTTGTTGTTGTTGTGATAGTAACATCTTTACTATGCTCTATGCAGAAACTACCTAAAAAAGAGGAAAAAAAAAAGAATAGAAAACACAAGAACGAAGCAAACAGAATAAGGACGTGTACGCTTAATACTTGTCAAGTGTCAACACAAGTGCCAACATTTCAACTATAGTCGGTTACTGTGCATGCACTAAATAACATTGTTCATGCGGTTGTTGCTGTCTTCTCATCTCTTCTTTTTTTTTTTTTCTGCTTTTATGTATGTGACAATGCATATATGCAAACATATATACAGGACAACAATATTTATATTTATTTACATGTGAATTTTATTAAATGCAATTGAGCGCAAAATCATATAAAAACATAAAAATATGGACAAGTTTGTCTTCTATACAAATGTGAAATGTGTGTTTAAATGTAAGTAAAATAAATAACAAAAAAAAAAAAAAAAGAAAATTATAATACATTTTATGCACTTTATCGAGAAGTGAAAACAAATAATAAAACGAGCAAAAAGTTTGTGGCGTTTTTTTTAAAAGAAATTTTTCTTACAGATTGAAAAAACTCCATGAAACCAAATATGTATCGCGTTCATTATCCATAGCCTTTTGTCATTTTTTTTGATAGATCCTTAGACCGTTACAAATGGAGCTTTTTTGCTTTCTAAGCAAAAAACTGAATCAAGTGATTTTCGCAGGTCTTGTTTACAGTGAGCTTTCCACCACCGAGAGAGCTGTGCATAGGAAGAAGCTCCTTATATGCTTTAGGATGCTTTAGGACTTCCCAGCCAAGCTCTCCCAATTTCATTCATTGAAAATGTCCTTGAGCTGGCATCGTCGTCATGAAAGATCACGTGTTTCCTTTTGAGTAATTCTGGACGTTTTAACCTAATGCTTTGGTCATTGACAGAAGGGTATAAAATCAATCGAAATAGCTTCCATCAAGTACAAAGCATTAACTTACTAGGCTTCCTTTTCAGGTCTGCCACCGTTTGTGCAACTTTAGTCATCTTACTTGACCATCTTTTACGCATATTACTGCCGTAAGCCAACTACTTGTCATCGTCCGCTATCAATTTCTTCAAATTTAGCTCAATTTGTTTTCCTTTTTTCCATGATCGATGCGCAGATAGATACTCAGTGCATTTTCCATCGTTAATTTATTATGTACCCAAACATCGAGCTTCTTCTTATACGCAAATCTATGCAAAAGCTTTAAAACATTATCTTGGTTAATGTTTAGTTCTGCGGTGGTGTTAGAAGGTGCTGATTAGTTACTCTTTCAAGGTCAATAAAGAGATTCTCAACACTTCTTTATTATTCATTTCCCTTTTTATTTCATACTAGCGGCCAAAAAAAAAGCGAATAATGGGAAGGGATTCACGCAAACTGAAGACCTACTAAAACGAAGAATAGACAAAATAGTGTTGTCAGCTCTTATGGAGACCCAACGATGAACTCTCAATAATAACCTTGCAATAAATTTAATCAGTAATTAGATATCGATATTAAAAGCCATCAAAATTGAAAAAGTATATCTCTGAACCGATGTAGAAAAAAAAAACAAAATAATCCGAGAACCAGGAATGAGTTGCATTTTCGGTTAGCGATAAATTTTGAACGCCGATCAATTTTTGAGAAAAATTTTATTGATTTTCCGTCAAGCGGCACTTACGACACTTCTTTTACATTAGAACTAAAAAAAAAGGATATTTCAATATCACGCATCTGGTGCGTGGTGTAGGAACACCACTTCGCTATAAACATTAACAATTTTTTTACAAACTTTGCGAAGCTTCGTTCTTCTGAACCATGACTACAAAGTGTATCTTAAATCATGTATTAAGCAAAACGCCACGAACTTTTTCCATACCTAATATGAATTTTTGGCAAAACCGTACGCAATTGCTTTCAAAATATTACTATTTGTTATTGGTATTTTTTTGTTTTTTGTTTTTTTTGTATTATTTATTGTTAATCATTTACTTTTTATTATTCATTTTTTAATATTTAGTATTTACTATGGATTATTTATTAATACTTATTTATTATTTAATATTTATTGCTTGTTAATGTATTTTTTATTAATTATTCATATTATTATTTATTATTAATTTTTTATTATTCATTAATTATTATTTTTTATTAATTATTCATAATCGGTTAATTGTTATTTTTTATTAATTACTTACTATTATTACTGTTATTATTATTGTTGCAATGTTATTATTATTATTGTAATAAAATGTAAAATATTTTATATTTTGTTGTGCATTACTTTATTCACTATTTTATTACGATGACTGTAAAGCCGTAGGCCAATGCACATAACTATGAGGTATAAGATTGTCATGTACAACGGACTTGTATAGCATAAGTATAAATATAACTCTACTGACTACTGTTGTCGTCACGCCTTACGCTACGTAACATTCATAACAATCATTTCGTATGAGCAACATGAGTTTTCAAGAATATTCTCAATTTTCTCACATATATAAGTTAACAGTCGAATTCAATTGACTGTTAAAACTAAATCTTATACTAATTAATATTAAAAACTAGTATAAAGTATATAACAAGAAGTAAAGAAAAGAGAAAAATAATAATAATAATAATTAAAAAATATTTCATATATAAATAAATAAGAAAGAGAACAAAAAAAAAGCATATACACAACTAGCATAGAGGCACACCCACAACCAGCATAGAACCAAGTTGCGGGTGAGCCCCTAAGCCATCGCAAACATACCAGAGCTTGGCACCAATTAATTTTCGTGTCATAATGAGATGTTAAGATGAAAAGTTCGTTTAAACACAACACAGGCAAGTCGCGCGTATTACGTACAGTTGTTTTAAAGAAGACTTTAATGAATCCGATATTGAGATTAAGTGATAGGCATTATTTAGGTTTCCGCAAACAACCCTAAACGGGTTAAACAGTTCATGATTATATTTACATTGACTCAGCTTAATGAAGAGTGCCTAGAGAAGCAGTCAGGGACCTTAAAGCTTCTTTCATCTAGTAATGTGGACCAATCGACCATTAATTAACTTAATTAAAAAGGAGACATCAAGAATAAATCTACGTTTCTCAAGTGACGGCAAGGATAACAGAAGCAATCCATTTTCATAACGAGGCGGGACCCTACGCAAATTCCTAAGGGCAATTTCAATTGAATCTCCATAACACTTATAAGAAGAAACACCTTATCAACGTATTTAACGAATCATCAAAGTCAGTGGTAGCATGTGGCGCGGACAATAAATGATTATTTAACCAAGAAGTTATGGAAGACATGGGTATTAATATGTTCCAATTTGATCATGAAAACTATAATCGTTTTTTTGAAAAGTTGACTTGTAGCAATCTTGGTTTTATATAGTCGAGAAACTCGTTCCTCCTTTAAAAAACCATGAATGAAGGAAGGAACGTTGTCTCTCCACTTGACATTATAAGCAAATAATACGTTGAAGTCCACCAAGTCAAAAAGCGTGTAACCGAAAAAGACATTAATATAATATTTAGCCAGTGAACTGTGTATGTCGTTATGTGTCCATCCGTCCTTGTCAGTTTTCCTTATAAAATTTTACCATTATGAATGTGTATTTGCCAGAATAATAGAATTTAGAAAATCAGTTAGACATTTTGTCAAGTCTTTTCGTTTCAACCTTTTTTCACATTACACATACTCTGTGTGTGACAAACTTACGACTATGGGGCTAAAGAGGTCGACATAGTCAATTGATTAAGATGCGACATGAAGAGAGAATGTGCAACAGCATATATAACTCGAAGAGGCAAATACAGGTTTTGATTGTAAAATTTTCGTAACCTATTGTTTGTCATTGATTCTTCATTATCTGGTAGACCTAAAATTCCTTTCTTCGTATGAGAAGCATATTAACAATAGATTAGCAGAGCCGGTTAATTTGACTCATCAACGATATATTTGCGAAAACTACATTTTTTTTAAAAACATTTATTAATTTTTAACAAAATTATGTAAAGTAGACAAACACTAAATCTTTTCTCCTCTCCATGTCTTAATTCCAAAAATTCATATGTGGTATGTGATTAATGAATGTGAGTCAAGTTGACTCAATAAAAGTTGAGATAATAAAAGATGGGGAAAATTTATTTAGAACAGCCAGGCTTATTATAAAGCTGGCATAGCCTTACCGATCGATGAACAACATTTCCCAACTAAAGCCAAGTGCCCGTTTACTCAATAAATGCGAAATAACTCGAATAAATTTAGCATTAACTCGCCTGAGTGGCCGAGTAGGCAAGAGTCTCGACTAGCAATTCAATGATCGTGGGTTCAAATCGCAAAATATATTAAAGAACGCTACGGAAAATGTTTTTTATTATTATTAAGCCTTAAAGCACTGGCATCTAAAGGCATCGATTTTATTGAAAAGTCTACCGCAAGCCACAATCATTGCGTTGTTAGTCGATATCCTTTGCCTAATCGGCCACCCAGGCGGATGAAAAATAAATGCACCGTATTTTTCGGACCATAAGATGCACCTTTTTACATAGAACCATGATCTCAAGTTTTGGATGCGTCTTAGGGTCCGAAGGTAATATTAAAATATTTTTTCAATAAATCGTTTCTGCACTTGAGATACGTGAGGTACGACAACAATAGTTCAGACGAAAGTAATACGAACGGTAACAGTACCAAGAGTGAACATGAACTGAATCTTGCTACTACCAGTTAAGTTAACAATAAATAAAAATTTTGATCCGAAAACAATATCGAAATATATTTTTCTAAAAATCTCTTATCTTATTACCTCTTAGAGTCCGAAAAACACGGTAGTTCATAAACGGAGTATATATGTAAAAATGATTTTATATAAAATTTCTTTAAAATGAGATTTGATTTTTTTTTTTAAAAACCTGTATATGTTGATATTTGAGTCAGATTGATTTATATCAGACAAAGGTGTCATATAGTTGACATTCAGCAATCAAGTGTTAATAACTTAAAATCATATCTAAGGAAATTTGAGATTAAATTCTCTTTTCTCTTTTTTTTTTATACATTTTTTCATTGTTTATGCTTTTTTTTTTCTTCATTCAGAAGAATCAAAAAAAAGAAACAAAAAATTCGAAAAAAACACTTACAACAAATGTTCAATTCTGTCAAAAAGCTTACATTTACTCTGACGATTTCAAACAATTTCACCTCATACCTACATATACTAAGCCCACCTATATATGTAATCGTATGTATGCGAACACATTTAATAATATACGTACACATACAAGTATGCATATTGTACTCGTACATGTGCATGATTGAAATTTTCCTATATTTTTGTTTGGCTTAAAGCTGAGAACCATCGTTCAAGGCAACGTTTTGCACCAAGCAATTGAAAATGAAAATTAATGTTCGGTCGATAAAATTTTTGGTTTGTAATCAAGTTTACACGTATTAATATAAGTGCGGATATATGTTATAGTGGGAGTATATACATACATACATATATATAAATATATATATTTTTCCACGTACACGTATAAAAATAATCGTTAATATTAAATTGTATTTTAACCAATTGACCCCTTTTATATACACACGAGTAGCTATCGAATTTTATTATGTTCGCATCGAATCTTTTAAAGCCCTTCGTTGTCCCAATTACAATGACGAAGCCCCTTCCCTTAGACTGTTTGAATGTTGCTTGAATTTTGATTTTTGTGAGTTAATAAGAAAATGTCGTCTTAAGCGGGTTAAGCTTTTATGGACTATGTTTCAACTTTTAGTTCACTGAAATAAAATCTTATTAAAAAACGATATTTTTATTTCCTGCACGTACGCAGTTTATTCCTTGGATGTATGCAACACTCAGAAGGACTTGAGATACACCCATAGTTTTTTATACAGATTGAATGGGAAAGGGATTCTGTTGGCTCGTCTGGCCGTCTGCCTCTTTTATCCTCTTGTATTCAGCTTATAGATCACCAATTTAGGGCAGCAACGTGATAACGTCTTAAATACTTCTTGACTTAAAAATCTGTAGCGATAGTGATTGTGTTCGGTGGGGTTGGAAACATATTGAAATATATTAATTGACTTGGAGGAAAAGAAAAGATAAATTGATTAAATCAGCTATAGATCGTAGGAAAATGAATGCTTTCATGGACATTTCTTTCAGAATGCGTTTAAAAGAAACCAAAAAAGAAAAAAAAACAGACAATCTTTTCTTTTTTTTTTTTTTTAATTATGAGCATCCCACCAGGCTTATCAAAGCCCAATTAAAGAATAAATTCTTTAAGTATACAATCAATATTTGTATTCGGTTTCACATCGTGTACCAATTTTTTTCTTTGCGGGCAATTTTAATGTTTTTCTTTTTCTCTGTATATGACCCGATTAATCTCATCTTGAAACTTCATCTGTCACGCATAATGAAACATGCAGTTATTCATTTTATGATTTCTAGCACGTGTACTTTGAAAATTTCGGCAAAATATTTCCAACGGATTGCAGAAATTCAGAATTTGTTGCATACTTTTGCGAGCTACAAATGGAATGAAAATGTTGGTATGCTTTTGTGCGCGCAATGGGTATAAAAAGAAATATAATTCACAATGATATATACATTTAAGGGTATTGGAATAAATCATTCAAGGTCGTAATTTTTTTTTTTCAATTTTGTAAATTTTTCCCACCACAGAAGGGCTTTTTTTTATACGTACATTATATATACAGCATATCCATATATACATATAACTAACGTAAATATACTCAAGTTACTTATAGTAAACCACAATGTGCGTTTTATTTGCTTCTTTTTTTTAGAGAAAACAGAAAAAAAGAAGAAAAGCAAAACATGTAAAAACACTATAGTGGGCCATGACTCACCATTAAACACCTTTCTTCACTTCACTCAATACAGTCACTACTCTTCAAAATAATGTGTTATATGGGAAGTGGTGTTCCGCTCAGCACAATTTTCAATAATATCCGTACTTGGGCCAAAATATCTCAGTGTACGGCCTTTGATCGAAATATCTTAAATCGTGCGAGCTATAAATTGAGTACATAAAATGTATAGGGACAGACAGACAAACAAGTAAAAATAAATTCAGAATCACTTACTGAAGGTCCTTCTAGGTGTTGCAAACTTCTGCATAAACTTAATATACCTTTGTGCGACAAGTGACAAAGGGTTTAGAAATAAACAACTTAACACACTATTACAGATTAAAGCAGTTATTAAAATGTGTGACACTCCCAAGACAGTCATTACGCCCCTCTTACCTCAACGATCATTTCTTAGCATTAAAATTTATCTCTAACTATAAAACACCATCAACTTAGCATCTCTTCCTATTCATTGTGCGCCGTTGGGAAAAACCAAGCGAGAAAGAATGTAATAAAATAATTAATCATTTTTCAGAAAATATGTGCAAAGTTTATTAAATTGAAAAATTTTCTCTTTTCTGTCAATGCGGCAATTTTATTAGCAACTGCTTCATGTTTACCACTGCACAGTAAACATGTGCAATATTCTCATTTAAAGTAATAAAAATTTTATTATCGTTTATCATAACCGTCACAACCGAGAGTAAGTGCAACGATATATTAATTTTATCGTTTCGTTTGCGATGCTTAGAAATAGGAAAAAAATCCATAAAGCAAAATCCATTGATTAGCATCAGTGTAATCAAGAGTTAGCAGAAAGGTTAAGCCATGAGTGTTGCACGTGCACTTGCGTTTTCTGCCCCAATTAATGAAAAGATTTTGCTGTAGTGACACATATTTGATTGAAGTAAGCTGGGTAAGTAAGATTGGTCCCAGGAGAAATATAATTTTCTTATTGGTTTTTATTTCTTTTTTATACCTTACGCCGTACACTTGTTGTGCAAGAGTATATTAAATTTGTGCGGATGTATGCAACGTCAAGAAGAGCTTATACCCATCAGATTCAGAATCATTTTATGAATGTTTCTAAGCTTGTATGTCCGTCTGTCCGTATTGGTTTCTTATGTTGTGAACCTACGGGTCGCATGTTTTAAAGAATTTTGATGAAATTTAATGCACTGATTTATTTTGATCCAAGAGCTAATGCTATTCACGCCCTGTTCGGATCGGGCTACTTTCCATATAAGGATAGGCTTGTGCAGAGTATTTAATGTTGAGCACTGACTCAACTAACTCTAAGGTGATGTACGGTATTTAATATTGAGCATTGGTTCACTATAGTCTTTTTACTTGCTTTGCTTTGTTTTTATTTATTTCGATATCAAGCAGAATATGAATAATTTCTTAAAACATTCGTCTTAATCACTTTATTGCTTAAGTTGTTTTTCATTCTCTTTCACCACAATTCATTATGTACGAATTTTCAACTTAATTAATGTATTGTTCTAAATAAAGACATAAAATGTCTGTTATTATTAATATGCTGTTTACGATTTGGCCAATAAATCTAAAGTTTGCTTGGAATGAAAACATTTTCCCATAAAATTTGTCTTCTGTGACTACTTTAATTAATCAATTATTTTTGGCAAAAAAAGCAACAAGAGAGTTAGTATTATCTCTATCATGGCAAAGAAAGGACGAGAGGGAAAGAGAAGAAAAGAAACAGGGAGAGAGAGAGAGAAAGACGGAGCAAATAGAAAGTGTAAGTGAGGCATGTACTGATTACAAATCCGTTATATATATCTCTTGATATTTATGAGAGAAAAAGTTTTATTATGAAATTTGTAGTTTTGTTTAACTAAAAAAACAAAAAAAAATCTCATTAAATTAAGGTTGCATTGAAAAAGTTATACAGTCTCTGGAGAAATTTATATTTTCTACTTTCTAACGCTATTCAGATGGAGATATGCTTTTATTCTCTTAGCAATGTCTCTCGTTGCGATTTGCATCATATCGCTTGTCTATGCATTATTTTCTGAAATAAATTTAAAGACCAAAGAAATAAATTCTAGGACTAAAAGTAGGATAATATCTAGTAAGTCAGGTTATCAGTTTTTTTTTTTTCAGTAGATTATATAGGCAGTTTAGTAGCTTTAGTCAACTCATACATTTTATTCGTACTAAGTCGTCAGGTATTTTCAAAATATGCATGTTCGGAGATGCTCGGAAAATTGATCTTTGAATATTAGAACAGTTTTGGTATTTACAAAGTATATGTTTAATGGTAAGATTTCATCGGAGGAATCAATTTTTAAAGGATCGATCGATATGTTGCAATGGTATACCAAAATTGGATTTTTGAAATTGTTTTAACTTTGAGCGTTACGAGCGGAACGGGTTTAGCATTAACATGTGCGTAATATGGATCGTAGTATCGTCGATTTTTCTCCTCAGTTTTCTCTTTAAGCTTTTTCCTAACATACTTTTAAAGGTCAAACTTTTCCATTGTGTCCTTCATAATTAAAAGTGCGGAAGCTACGGATTTGGAGCTTAAACCTACTCGCTCATTTCCCAACCGACTAATATACCAAAACATGTTCATTACGTCTCCGCACCTGCCACTGCTATTCCTCACTTCCTTAATGATGTTCCAGTTGAAATTGCATTGATTACGGATAGCTTTTAGAACCAACAAACAATCTGTGATGATAACCATTTTTAGTGTAGCTTTGCGAGCAAAGTTTGTGACCTGAAGGATTGTTGCACTTTCGTGTAGGATGTTAATAAATTGGGGCTTATCTTCCGATATACACTACAAAAGGGGCATAGCATAGGCAGGGGACTAGCCAGAGCCATCTGTAAAAAGAGGTTGGCAAACACTATTTGTCAAAAGCGTACTTTTCTCTCTGATTAGTTCTCTGAAGACGAGATATGGTTGGTATACTTTCTTTTGTGTATATTGATTATGAAATATCACTGGACATAGTTGAAGCCCTCGGTAGTTTTATCTGACATGCTTAGGAGACTTTTAATAATTCTTTTGCAACATGATAACAAGAAAACAGGACTTACAGACAAGCTCGGATTGATTCGATCGATAGAATAAAAGTATCTTAACTTTTTCTGGGTTTGCACACACCCTCCCATACGGTATAATGATATCAAAAAATAATTGTAGGTAAAGAAAAATTTTAAATGAACCAAAACGTCTTCATACGAAAACGAAGTAAAACTTTCGAGAATTTCTTATGCAAATAAGTGAGGAAGGGTATTTAAAGCCCGGTTTTACCTGACTATACGATGCATACTTTTTTTAACGTATTTTTAAGCGTTTCTGGTAGAATTGAAAGCACGGGTTCACTGACTTTATAACAGGGTGTAATATATATGTGCTGTGCCGCTACGTACGTATTGTATTCCCCGAATAATTGCCAGATCCAAATAATATATTGAAATAAAATTGATCGACTCATTCGAATCATTTACTTTCGTAACAACTATCGCTTACTTTTGGAAGCCACAAAATGACTGCCTCTATGTTAAGTGCAATGGTGTAGGGTGTTAAACGATGCACCTTGCCCTATTTTAATGTTTATTCTTATATTGTTTTTGGTGCATATTTTTAGGCACTGCCAAAGGTTTATTATATCCACGTCACTTAGTTCGAAAACTGTTGTAATAAGCACATCCTCGACTTAACTTAAAAAGAGCCTCTTTTATCTCACTATATACCATAGCATTTTGCTTTGACTCACTTATAAATTATGCGATTATTTAAAGAGAATAGTAACTGCGTACATCAATTAACCTTCAATCTCGTTTCACGTCAGCAAAGTTACTGTGCATAGCGATGAACAGCAGTAAAAAATTCTATTGAACTCAGAGGACTTTGCCAATGGGATTTAATCCTCCTTCTTCGTTCCATAGAAACGATGTCACCAAGGTTTAAAAAATATTCTTAAGCATCTCGCACTCAAGCCAATTCATCTTTTTAAAAGCACAGGCATTATGTTAAAATTATCTTTCATTAAATTTTGCGCAGTAGAGCAAGATTAAAATCTGCCATTCCTTCCAGATGAATAAGTACTGATGGACGTGAATTGAATGCTTTTTGTTTTACTATCCATCACAATTGATTTTATTGCATTTAAATTGGTAGCGTCAGTGTTTTATTATCTTGAGGTAAAACATTCGACATGTTTTGCTTTTGTAATAGAGCAGGGAATCTTAAACTTTTTTGCAGCATGTTTTGCTCCCCACCCACTCTAAACAATCCAATGAACTTAAGAGGAGATATAATTGTAATGGCAATTATTTCAACGTTAACTGGTGGCATATTAGTGAACCTATTGGAACCATTTTTGAACCAGTCCCACAGTCTCTGAATAACTGATTAACAGTTTTCGGAAATATCTTCATGGCTTCCTAAGTTATACAAGAAAATAAGAAAAAATGTTGGAAATGTTTTCGAAATTCCTTTAGCTTCTTTATCTATAATGGGACAGACAACAATAATTTCTTAAATTGGTCTTTGAAAATGTCGGTAGCAAGGTCGAGCTACCTATCCTTATTTTTTTGATTGTGACAACCCCACAAAAGAGAGATAAGCGAAATTGAATCAGTTCGCTAGAATACATACAAAGATATTAGTCATTGGTGTCTCGAAACTTAGACCAAGCAGAAAAGGAAACTAAATGTAAATAAATAAAAAGATCTTTTTAGTTATTCGTCGAAGAAGAGCCATTAAGAATTTCTGAAATATTGTCCAAGACTTTATTTTAAACTTGAAAAGTAAAAAGTGAGAAGTGAGCCGAGCAGCGACATAAATGGTAGTTCTAGGGTTAAAAAAAAAAATTATGAATAATTTCTATCTCTCTCTCTCTCTCTCCCTCTCTCTCTTTCTCTTTCTCTCTCTCTCTCCCTCTCTCTCTTTCTCTTTCTCTCTCTCTCTCTCTACTTCGTTTGTCCTAGTTAGCAAGCCTCTATTTTGCTTGTCTCTACCATAAAATTTGCTGGCAAGTTAAGAAATTGAATAAAATTCAGGAACTCTTTATAAATCAAAATAGGTCTTGGATTGACTGTTTGGGAGTTATTTGCCTGTGGCTGAAAGTCACGTCGGTAAGGCTTTAAAAATGTGTCTTGCCTCGTCATCAGGTAAAAACACAATATCAATATTATTTTTTATTACTAAAGAAGCTTTTCTTCTACTATTCCTCTCCTACTATTGCGTCTAATAATCGAAACAATTTTTTTTGCAAAACATCCGAGAAATGGTTGCAAGTGCTTTTTCAAACTGTGTGTATTACGGAGATTGGTAATCGGTTGCGGTCTTTGGCAATACCAGCTTTGACTTCAATCGCCCTATAGCATGTGAGAGCATATATGGACTAATGAATGATTTCGAAATATTTACAAAAATTTGTACGTCAAGCTTAAGGCATTTTTATTATGCTTTTCTTATATCATATATTATGCTGTAATATTTCCTTCCGTAGGCTAGACAACGTACACCTGTTCAGACAATCTTCCAAACATGTATTGTTAATATGTGTTGGGTAGACAACTAGCGTCGCATAGCAAGCAAACACAATGAAATCTCAAAATCATTAAACACTTAAGAAATAGTAATGTCAGCACGAAATATATAACTTTTAATTTTAATGGCGGCAGACGTTGATACATACATATGTTTCATTTTTCAATTGTTGATAAAAGTCGTTCATGTGACATTGTACAAAAACGACTACAACTTGGAACAAGTAAGAAAATTATATTCGGTCGTGACCGCATCTTTTATACTCATTACCGTGATCCTAAAAAAAAAGAGTGGGCGTGGTTGTTCTTTCCTATTTTTAGAATAAAAGTAGAAATTTATATGGTGTATGTTTTGTGCGCTATCAGCGACAAGTAAAAAATATGGAAAACACAGTTTTTGTTATATGGAGGTATGGACATTGTAGACGTTTTCATATACACATATGGGCGTTGTAGGCGTTTTCTTTAGAAAGTTTTTTTCGCCGTCATTTTCAAGTTCTTTTGCAAGTTCGTAAACGATATCTGGACCGACTTATGGACGGACATGCTTATATGCACTCTATACTTTATGAAGTTTTTAAAGCTTGCTTCTGTTTGGTCTAAAAGTTATGGTGGAGATACTACCGTATTGCCCGCAGAATACTTTTATTTTTTCTTTTGAAGATTTATCTCTTGAATAAAAAAAACAACTTTTTGTTCCTTTCGAAAAACAGAGCTGTTCTTAGTTTATATAGCATTGCAGCTATGTCCTTCCCGACCGATTTGGCCCATTTTTAATACCAACCTACGTGCAACAACTGCGAACTGTCAAATTTGAAGTGGATGACTTCCTTTTCACGCCTGGGATAATTTTTACAGCGGATATTACAAAGATGGACGTAGAGACAGACACGAATGCTTAATTCAATTCAGAATTACGTATACTTTGGCACCTTAGCGTCGCAAACGGTACGACAAAATGAATATACCTCTCATCCTTCAGTGATGGGTATAAAAATTTAAATGCAACTTATTTATAAAATTAAATAAACTTAAATGAAAATAACGCTTCCAGACAAAAAAAAAAAAAAAAAATATATATATATATATATATATATATATAAAATATTTGTAATTATTTAATAAATAAAATCTAATCTAATTAATTAAAATTATAAATGTAAAATTACATTTTCCGTCGAGAAAAAAATTTTAAATGCAAGATTTATAAATAGAAACAAATTAATTGTTTTAATATTATGAATGTAAACAATATTTGCGAACAAAGAAAAATAAAAGCAAAACAAAAGATATTTATTGGTATTTAATAAATAAAATTATAAATGAATACAATTAAAAAAAAGCTCAAAATGCAAGATAAGAAGGATTATTTAAATTATTTAATATTTTTTATGATAACCAAAATATCGGACAGAATGAATATGAATTAAGGAAAATTTTATTCTACTGAAGATCAGTTGTCTCTATTATCTAATGACGACACCAACAGCGACTACTTAATTCAGCGATAGCCGATAGCCGTTGCTTCCTGGAGAGCAGAAAAATGTGTTCACTACTTAAGGGTGCTCGCTGTCCGTAGAGCCACAGACAAGAGAAACTTCACGTTGGCCAAATTCTTTCTCCGTAGAATCTCTTCGCAGCTGGGCAAGTCTTCTGCGGAGAAAAAGCTCCGACCAAGGGTTCAAAGAAGGGCATCTGAGTGGCCATCTCACGCAATCTGAATTATAATGCTTCTAATAAACAATAGGCAGCAAAAATCCTTTCACCATTCGGATTAACCGTACATCCCGAATCCAATTTTTCTCCATAGATTTTCAATTCGCAAGAAAGATTGAAACACCAATGTTGTGGTGTCACTATTTCTCTGGTTCAAGCAATGTGTTGAAAGACTTAACGCACAAGTTTAGCCACAAAATTTTTGTCCAACAAATGGGATTGCGTTCAGTTTATGCTTAACTGCTTTCTATATTTCTATCAAATTGGATGCCGATGTCTTCCAGGAGAGTGTAAACAATACACCCTAGAGAGACACACAGAGAGACAGACATGGCTTAATCATTTCAAGATCAAGAATATATATACTTTATAGGATGTCTGATGCTTCCTTTTGAAATGTTGCAAAAAGTATGACAAAATGAATATACCCTTCATTTTTCAGTGGTGGATTTAAAAAATAGGAACCTTCCAGCAGTTGACTTTCAATATTCGCAAGTAGAATTCCTGCCCTCGGCAAGAAATATTTATAGTCAACTTGAATAAGTTCGCGTAACTACGCGTAAACTTTCTTTAATTGGTCCGTCCATACGGTATCTTCGTTGTTAACAAGCGCGTTCTTTGCGAAAATATTTAAGGAACTGAAATAATTCTTTTCGTACTTAAGTACTTTGTTTATTTCTCGGGTAATGGATATGTGCATGAACTACGTATTCGTTACGGTTATAATTACAAACCACGCTAGTCCTCTTATGTTGTTATTTATTACTTGTGCAGTTTACTTTTTTTCTTTTTTTTTTTCTTTAGCTAAATATTATTTGCTGCTTGGAAAATTTAAATAACTAAAATACTTTTACGTGCATTATGTGTGTGTCTGTAAAAGTAAATAAGTGTGGTATGTAAAGGTATTGTAGAGAAGACAACAACAAGTATTTAGAACAAGTTGAACAAGTTGTTTTTGTTCTATGTAGTGCAGTAAATATATATATATATATATATATATATATATATATATATATATATATATATATATATATATATATATATATGAAAAGAAAAAAAAACATCTTTTTGTTTACAACAGTCATTTAGTGAAACATTAAGATTTTTGCACTTGTTCTCACACAAAGAAACGCACATATACAGCCAATTAGGTGCGCACATAAACGTGAACATCAACACAACGTGTAAATACCGTTTGTAACGGCCTATTTGTGTGTATGTGTATATATACATACGTATGTATTGACGTACACATGTACATGCATGTATGTTTGTGTGTGTGTATATATGTGTGTATCTTATATCATAGTACACAGTACACATTTTTACGGCGTATGGTAAATTAAAACTCTTTGCATGACAATGAGAGTTTTTTTACTACTATGCAGGCATTTCTATGATACTTAGATTCAAAGACACAAACATACACACACACATACACATATACACGAGCACGCAAACGCACACGCACATATATATGCTACTAATACTAAATGTTGTTGCTTTTCTCTCTGTATTTTTCTTACTTTTTTTTATTTACAAAAAATCCTAAGTACTATGAAAGCTTCTCTTTTTTAGTTTTCTCTTCTTCTTTTTCACTTTTTCGTTTTTTTTTTTTTTTTGCATACTTTTTGTTAAACTTTTATATCTACTATGCAAACAAAGCCTACAAATGACTGCATCTTTATGTATGTATATGCGCTTAGCCTGTTTGTAGGCTTGAATGTAAACAACAATTAACCAAATGGTATTTTTGTCGCATAACGGTATGAGTAGTAAACATGCCTTAAAAAAAAAAAAAACAAAACAAGAGACAAAAGCCGGAAAAGTAGTTTTTTTCGATTTATTTAAACCCAAAGATGTCTGGATATAGTTTACGTTAGGCATAAACTTTTTTATATTCGAGAAGCATATCTATATCATTACATTGTGATAGATAGGAAAAAAAAAGTTTGCTGTTGTATTTGCCTTGTATTCCTTTGCAATGTTAGTAGCTTAACTTTATTGGAAAATTTTTGATATCCGTATGCAGATAACATCCGTCAGTCAGTCTATTAAAATTTTTGCAGAAATAAATTCGAGTTTAACTTCAAACTGTTTGATGAAGTTTTCCGTAAACTGAGTTTAAAAATTAACTAAATTATAATTCACAACTAAAATGAGAAGACAAACAAATTGTAGCCAATTTGTAGCGAGTCTTTTAACATCTATCACACTGTCTTTTGTAAGATATTTTATTGCAAGATAAAGCGAAAATCCTTTCTCTCCTGCAAACTGTTAGAGGAAGTGTTTTCATATATTCAGTAGTAGTTTTTTAATTCAAACGAAAAAATATTCACATAGAGTGAAGTAAAACCAAAAACTTAAAAACGTACTACAATGATTTGTTATGAGTACTAATACAGAGGAATATGAGGGCATCCGTTTGAAGTATGATTAGACTTGTCATGAGTACTAATGTAGACTAATGTAGGGTCATCTATTGGAGGTATGATTTGGTTTGCCATGAGTACTAATACAGAACACTATAGGGTCATCCATTTGAGGTTTGTTTTGACTTGTCTTGAGTATTTATATAGAGTAATATAGGGGCATCCATTTGAGGTTTGATTTGGTTTGTCGTGATAACGAATACAGAGTAATGTAGGATCATCCATCTGAAGTACGACGTAACTTGCCATGAGTACTAGCACTGAATAATATAGGGGCATCCATTTGAAGTATGATTTGGTTTGCTATGAGTACTAATGCAGAATACTATGAGGTCATCCATTTGAGGTGTGATTTGACTTGTCTTGAGTATTTATATAGAGTAATGTAGGGCCATCCTTTCGAGGTATAGTTCGGTTTGTCGTCAGTACAAATACAGTGTAATATGGAAGTATGATTTGACTCGCCATGACTACTAGCACAGAATAATATAGAAGCATTTGAGGTTTGATTTGGTTTGTCGTGATAAGGAATACAGAGTAATGTAGGATCATCCATCTGAAGTACGACGTAACTTATCATGAGTACTAGCACAGAATAGTACAGAGGCATCCATTTGAAGTGTTATGTGACTTGTCATGAGTACTAGCACTGAATAATATAGAAGCATCCATTTGAGGTTTGATTTGGTTTGTCGTGATAACGAATACAGAGTAATGCAGGATCATCCATCTGAAGTACGATGTGACTTATCATGAATACCAGCACAGAATAATAGAGGGGTTTCCCTATGAGGTATGATTTGTTTTGTCATGAATACTAATATAGAGTAGCATAGCTCCGAATTCGCCTTCCTGATCAGCCACCACTAAACGTCCAATCTCCACAAATAAAAAAAAATTTGGATTAGGTTTAATTAGATTAAGGAAGACACAAGTGGGTAAAGTACTTTTAAATAAAGGAGAAGATTTTTTTAATTTTTATATGAAAAATGACGCCACTAGATCCTTGCACAAGCACTTGTCATTCTATCTTCTTTCTTAGGCAAAAGAAGCATTTGACCCAACCTAATACGTTTTCGGTAATAGGCACAAAGATCGTATGGTTTTCTTCGCTATTTTCGTTTTCATAGCTACGATTCTAATTTGCTTGGAACGTGGTATTTGCAACGTGAAGTAATTGTTGAAGTAATTGTTGTTTATAAAATATTTCTGAAATAACATTTTTTACTAAGAGTGCGGCTTAATAGAAAGAATTCGTAATGAATTATTAGCATGACACCGATTTCTGACTGACTTTGGCGACATTTTATCGATTTTCGTTCACGTTTTTTGCGCGATATTCACTCATTAGATCGGTTCTTTCTTTCTTGACGCATAATAATTCTTGTTGCAAAAGATATTTTAGCCGAGATCTTTGGACTGAACGACGACCAGTACTTCGACGAAAGTTCATGTCACCGGTGAGTCTGAAGAGAATTTTATAGTAAAATAAGTAGAGGATGACATAAACTTCATTTTAATTTCTTTCTCTTTTCTTTCCATTCATTACATTAAGTTTGCTTTTGTTTTGACGAAATTATTCAGGCGAGTGATGTAAGAGAAAAACATATGTAATTGTAAAAATCTGATCCTCTAATGTAATATAAAAAAAAAAGTTAGGTAATCAACGAATTAAAAACAACCATTAATAATAAAAGGTATGCATCGACATAGCGACAAGATATAGATATGACGAAATGAGAAAACCAAATCGCGGCTAATAACTTTATATGGGATACACAATGGTCTGTATGTTTGTGTATGCGCGGCGTACGAGATGAAATTATTTCTTAAAATGCAGTTTTGACGAATACTTTTTTATGATGTTTGCATAAATTTAATGTAAAATGTACCGTTATTTTCTGTTAAATGAAAAGTCGGAACTTTGTTTCGTTATAGTAAGATATTGATGACATATATGCGATAGGTTCCTTTGCACATCTAAGTAGAAGAGCTATCCTTTCTTTCCCCTCCTTCCAATCTTTGCCAATATTACCAGTTTTTCGTAAATACTTTCGTGGAAGCTATTGTGAACTCGCTTTCCTCGCTTGATTTTCTTGCTTGTTAATGGATATAAAGACGAATTTAATGTCAAGACAAAACTCTCCGCGACAACGAAAGAATACTGAGCTGCGTAGCTTGCTGCAGTCTTCCGTTTCTCAATAGCGCGTAAGAATTAAAACCGAAATGAATGACTTTGCTTCGAAAGGATTGTGCGTGTGTGTGTTAAAGATGCCTCTAGATTTTCAGCATACAATCCGGTCAATGAATGTTTCGCATTGTTTCCATAGTTGAGAAATTGTGAATAACAATTAATTTCGGTTAAGATACGAAAAATTCATTAAATAAGGTAATGGGATGTTGAAGACTAAGAAGCTGTCCTTGTTACACAGATTTTTGTTCTTACCAAAAAATAATTTCACCTTCAAAAAAAGCAGTTAACGTCGATTATGCTTGCAAAATGTACGGAGAGGATTCAAGTCTCATTATCCTGCGTTTGCGAATGTAGACAAAATTGGAAAGACTCAGTTTTGTATTTACAGAGATGCCAAAGACAGTGCTACCAATACACAACATTTCATGATTTGATAAATTTGCAAGTGGAAAATACATAATAAATAAAAGACGCATTAGTAAAATTGCAGTGAACCCTAAGTTGAGATACATGCAACTCCAAAATTATTACAAGATTCGCATCTTGGGATTATTTTCACACAAGGGCTTAGAAAATCCATAAGTGATTGTCGAGATAGGAATGCATTCATTGCGTGCGCCTCTTGGTACGAATTTGCGGAATGGTAACACGATCGGACCTAGCTTCTGCAGCTTCTCAGGCAGTAACAGTTTCAATGATCAAATTTTTGATGCTTACACTGCATGAGACACTGGATATCGACGATAAGTGGTTTCGACAAGACCTTGCCACAGATCGGACAACCTGAGAAAGAAGTAGTGTAGTGTATCAATGAAATTTAGACAAAAAAAATATATGCCAAACGGTCATTGAAAGTTCACCCAGCAGTACCCAACAGTGTGCAGTCTTTGTGCATTTGAGCATTCATTCGTTTTGTTATGATGCGATGAGAGTCAATTTTCAAAATCATTTATTATCGAAAATCAACAAAGTGAGGAGATTATGAAAACATATCAAAATCTCCATCTATTTACTCTTCAATTAGCAATAAAGGACTTACGATGCATACGATACATTAGTGTTTTTGATTTAACAAATTTAGTTACTCTCTGTATACAGATTGATTATAAGCTTTCTGTAAATTATTTAAAGCATAAATGTTTATCGAAATACATGCATACATACATATATATATACATATATATATATTGAACCTATTTGTTTATAAACATATATGTTAATGCAATTTATTTTGAAAACAGCAATGAAAATAGATTTTAATTGGATTTGTTTGACTTGAAAAATAACATCTGCTTAATGCATACAGTTTTCATTTTATGGCATGTGTATCTCTTTTCATTTCTTTGATGTTGGCTGGTTGGTTGGTTGGTTGGCTCGTTGCTCTTTTTGCAAACTGTCTTAATGTAAGTAATACGCTGTGCTGCACTAAGCGAACCGAAAAGTCCCAGATTTAATGATATTTTGCTTTGTAAAATTTTCGTCAATTTTCTGTGAAGATCTTTACTCTTCATGTTGGGAAGAAAACGTGAATTATCGCATCAAATGGAAGATAACGAAGTAATTTTTATTGCATTTAATTGAATTTGAGCATAATATCTAGAAATACGAATTTTTACGATTGATTATTGTTGGCGTAAGAGAAAACTCAGGGAAGAAAAATTGTTGCATTGATTGTTTGTTGTAACTCGGAATGACCACATATCTCAACTCTCACAGAGAATTCTTGTAATTAGTTATGGTTTTGTAGTTAAGTCTACGTAAACTTATCTTTGAATCTGACTTCACCAGAGCTTTGGTCAAACTTTGGACTAAAGTCACGCACCTTGTTGTCACCTTGTTATGGTCCTACACCTAGTTATAAGTCTTTCTTAAGTATTTAAAAACAACGATAAATATATTTGTTTTCCAATCACTTTCTTCTAGTAGTAGGCAGTTTGTTATTCTCTTGTGAGTATTATAGGGATAGGGGATGAGCATTATATGGATAGTAAGTAGGTACTGTACAAGTAAGAACGTAATGGAAAGGTGAATACACCATTCGAAATAACTTAGTTGACATCTTTCGAATGTGATCAACTAACCGATTGGCAACGCAACTTCCTCTTCGAAGAAAAGTATAGACAAGAGCAAGATGACTTCCGATTTCTTGTTTCCGTTTGTCTTCCGCTTGACCGAAACGCCATTGTGGTAAGGTAAACACCGGAAAACTGGGATCGATAGTTATTCGTTAGGACAGCGCGACGGAGATGCAAAATCCTATTTAGTAGGGATAGGCAATAATCTGTGCCGTCCTTGGGCAAGTGACGTTAGAATGAAATAGATATTCTGGGTTTAAGATTTACATAAGTCGTTTTAAGTTCGGTCGTAAGTCAATAAAGGAATTTCATCACAATATGAATGAGTGTTGGAATTTCTTCGTGTTAAGGTAGCGTAAGGACGCCTGAAATAGCCGCTGAGGCTCCCCCAGCACCATTATTCGGTTGGGAATTTCTCCCTAAATAGACAAGGGAGAAATAGTCAAACCTAGAGAACCTAGAGAATAGATATTCCACATCTTCAACACTGTTTTTTGTTAGTGCTGTAAAGTTATGGAGTAACTTCTTACCTAGTAATGTAAACTCGATTGTAAATGGGTCTCGTTTCAAGCGAAATATAACTACGCTTTTTGCTTTTGAACTTGATTGAGTTTTTCTTTTCTAGTTTGCTTTTATTACTTGTGTGTGTATTGTGTATATCCATGTCTTAAATTTCAAGGCGAGGATTTCTAGGCATTCTAGTGACATTGTTGAAATACCTTTCCAGTGTATCTTACAATTATGTGATTGAATTGTAAGAGACATAGTTTTATTAGACCACTATTACTTTTACTAAAGTATATATTATACGTATACAGATATATATATATATATATATATATATATATATATATTCATATATATTATATTATATATTAAATATTATATTATGTACGACCCTCCTCATTTCTCTCTCGATTCCATTACATATGAACGAAACTGATTTTTCAATTCAGTTATATAAAAAGCACATTTTTACACCCATCACCGAAGAATGAGGGATATGTTCATTATGTCAAAACGTTTGCAACGCCCAGAAGGAAACATCAGAGTATATATATATTCTTGATCAGCATCAAATACTAAATCGATTCATGCATGTCCGTGCGTCCATCAGCTCATCCGTCAGTATGTGCCTGTGTGTCTGCCCGTCAGTGTATGTATTGCTTCCATACTTACTTGACATTATGCAGATGTATCTATGTATCCTATTGTATTGGCTTCTGATGCAAGCTTCTTGATTAAAATGCTAAAGAGTTATCTAATTGTAAACAAGTTTTAATGTTCGAACCAAACGAAAATTAAATTAGAAATTGATTTAAATACGACAAAGACAAAAGAGTTCATTGATAGGGTTTATATATTGGTGCTAAAGATATCATACAGATTGTTGGGAAGGTTTCTAATGGGATAGAAAAGTTCATAATAATACGTATGTTCGCTGGGTTTTATGAAACTAAAGTTCCTAGAGAAATAACTAGAAACATTGAAGTTCATCTCATCAATAATATTAATTTAATTAAGAAGAAGAAATCTATGTTTTCCAAGTGATGGTAAGGCTAACAAAGTCAATCTATTTTCATAGGGAAACAAAGAGACAAGCGCATCCCAATCCAAACATCTTTCAAACAGATTTAATTAAATCTACATAGCACCGGTAGACAGAAGCTTAAACAAGATTGTTAAATAAAGTTAATAAAATAATCGAGTAATGTTAAGCAACATGTCAACCCTATGCAGAATGTATCGCAACATCGTTTTGTGTCATTTGACGGAACAGCACATTGGTTGATGACACCATATGGAATTTTAATTAATTCAATTAGCATACAATACATTGATGTCCACTTCAATGCTAAATGACTTGTGGAGAGATACGTTGGTGTTTACACAGATTAGATTGAAATTAATTTTTCCAAAGCTCTAAATAAAGTTTTTAATCATCGCGATCTAATGGAAAAGCGTAAGAAGAGTTATAACCCAATAAAAATAACAACTTACCAAAATGTTCCCGCAGCGCTTCACTGTAAAGCAAAATTGGACAAATGAATATTGAAATTAAAATTTCGCAGCAACCGCTTGTGATTCATATGACGCCGTGTTGGGTACTTCAATAAAACGCTCCTAGTTGAGGCGATTAGGTGTGACAAGAATATATTTACGATTTTTTCAATTTTATTTTTATGTCTATTTGATAAGTGTATAAAAATTTCGATAGGAACAGATAAGAATGCTGTAGTTGGGCAAGGCCGGCCATTATATATCCCACACCATTTCTCTTAATGCTAATTATTGAAGGATACTCAACGTCAGCGAAATCCAGATTTAGAAAATGTAGTTCACTTGTCCAAACTTATATTATTATCCAGTTGCTTTTGTGTTAACAAACCACAACTTGGGCTTTGTCGCCATAGAAGTACGTGTTATTGTGAAAGCCCACATATATATATAGAAAATAGACCTATGTGGTACTAAGCACAAATTTTCATCATAAAATATTAAAAATTAGATTTTTTCGGCAAATAAAGCCTTCTTTCTCATTAGAATCGTTATATGAGTTAGAATCCGTAAAACTAAACCTATCTGGTCCAAATCCGATAAGGTTGGTTTTAATTTCAAATTGTTATTATGAACGAATTTTCATTACGAAGCATTGAAAATTATGTGTTTTTACCATATAAAGATTCAGTTTTCGTAGGAACGATTATATGGCAAGAGACTCAAAACATTGCTCCATCCGATCACAAGTTTTCACACCTACTTAGAATGCAAAAATAGTATTCCTAAGTGATTTTTTTTTCGCGAAATTGTGAAAATGCGAAATTTTTTTTTTTCTACGATTTCTTAATATAAGGCTTTATATGGGGAGTGACCGGAAGATTAGTTCAAGACGAAAAAGTTTTAATAGCGTTCGCCCTTAGGTCAAAGTACGTCAGTGTATCAAATTTCATTATCAAATTTCATTACTTCTCGAAAATTGCCAACTGTGGGTTGAATACCACGAATAGTGGGACAGTTAATCTTAGATCGATTTAGAAAATAATCCTAAATTGGTGGGTGTAATAGAAGGCAGGTCTTTCCGAAGTCCTTCTGGTTGTTACATAAGTCCGCACGAATTTAATGTACCTTGTACCACGAGTGATGTAGGGTATAATAAATGAAAATCCTTTACCTAGGAAGCTTTCAAAACAAATCGTGAATACAATAATTTGCTCTTGTTTGTTTTGTTAATCCACTTGCATGCTGGTTTTCAACTGTTATTCTTCAAAGGATAATTTTTTTAATCATATTTAATTTATGGCGCCAGGATAGTAAAACATTGAAAATCATTGTCTGCTTTTGCTAGCAAACACTGAAAATCACTATTTGCTTTTGCTAATCGCACGCAAGTTATGTTTGATTTTATGTAAAACGCAAGCCAGCATAAGTACGCTTTTTATTTATTACTTTACTCATTCAAAATGAACGATAGCAATGCGAGTGATAGGGAAAGTCTTATACAAAGCATTTACAAACGATTATTAACTTTAGCTATCGTCAAGGACTAGGGATAATTAATTAACTTCTCGATTTTTCGTCTATGCTATAGCGTAAGAGATCCATGTAATAAAAATAAAAGATTTTTGTGAACCTAAGACTACAACCTTCCATATCAGTTGGTGCATCTGTCGTTCTTCTCTCAGTTCCTACAAGAACTGATTTTTCATCTCAGTTATATAATAAGAGATACCTGGTTTCTTACAGCCTTTACCGTGTACTTTCACTTCCTTGGATGACTTCCTCTCTCTCTTCTTTCTTTGCCATTCCCACTCCAATAAGCGCAATAAACTTACATCCTGCTTATGTATATTCGTAATCGCGAATATAGTTACCTTGAAATTCACCCAAAATGTAGGCAATCTTTTTTAGTCTTCATAGCTCCTTAATGAGTTCCGCGTTAATCATCCCTTAAACCATTTTTTAAGTGAAAGAGCTCCCACTGACATATCGACAATCAGGTTTTCTGTAATTCGTGTCCCTTTCACTCGCCTTTAAAGTATTCACCGGTCTTTGGTAGTTATAGGACAGCGTCATTGAGATTAATCAGTTGTAGAAGAAACAGCGTCTTTCTTTCTAGAATCTTTGACACAAATTTTCCTCGATGCTTATCTTTTCTCAATTTGATAAACATTTTTGAGGAGTTGTAGGACTTTTCAAAGCGTGCTGTGCACTTGTTTGACTTTAATTATTTATTCAATCGATTTCCTCTCTTCTCGTTCTTAGTTCTTAAATTTTTCATCATCAATTTCTTTCGATGTATATTAAGCAATGTTTTACAAATTCATCAATTATCAATTACAAGTTTTAAGTACACATGCACTCGTTATATTATTATGTCATTATAAAAAAATTTTCTCATTTATTATAATTGCATGTACATGTGTTTCGTTTGTACATATTAATGCCATTTATTGTCATTGCTAGGCAATGGTGTTTGTTGTGCAAACGATGTCATTCCTTTTGCAACTTGACATACCTTCTACCGTCTCTGTGCAAGTTGAGTGACACATACATGCATTTGCAAGAATCGACTGTGCCTTTTTTGTTCGAAATTTTTTATTTTTTTTTGCAAATATTAATAATAACCTTCTATGTGCAGCAGTACATTGGTCAATTACATCCTAAATGGATCAATGTGCACGAATTTATTGTTCTTCTACAACATGGTAGCCGTAGCTGTAATTTGTTATTTTTAATCCTATTGTGGTACACACAACTTCCCACGGTCAGAGAGCAAGCTGAGTTTTTGGGTCTGTGATGGTTCATACTAGAATCTAAGCTCATTGACAGCTAGCATATTATTCAATAGGTAGTTTCGTATGGTACCAAATACATGCAAAAGCGCTTGGGTATCATTAACTTTTATCTAATCAATCAAGCAGCAGCTTGGGAAACCACATTGCCTTCTTTCCAATGTGCTGTGGACGATCACTTGCAAGTATCTGCGGAAAACCACAAAGAGAAACCCCCACGCACTTATCATTCGGCAACAATCCCCGATTAGTATAAGCAAGTATTTCTGCCCTTTTCGCAAGTCCCGAAGCCCTACATATTGCTTTCATTTTTGACAATAGACATCGTGTGGCCCGGTTATATAATTATCTCCACAAGAAATGTAAGGTGAAATGTGACCTTTTAAGCACATGTTTGTTTGAGACAATCAGCTGAGTGTCGCCCGATATAAAGGCATCAAACCGGAGACACCGCCGACGATTTTCAATATGACCCAATATTTTATTTATCGGTCTTTAACAACCTTGCTTTGGATACCTTTCTTCCTAGTACATCTGTTCGTCATGACTATAAGCCAGTGTTTCTGTACTTTTGACAATACAACACTGTATTTATTTTTTGATAGTTGAGGTTATATCATTAAACCGCTTATGATGGTTATGTGGTCTTTGTTAACATTTCTACTAAATACTTGGTCTATGTTGGTTAATGGAGTAAAAATGTAATGAAATTTCCATTGTTATTATGAAAGAGAAAAAGTTTGGCAAGTGTATAGCTACAAGATTGCTAAAGGCATGAGAAAACAAGTTTTAAAATTTTTCGATTAACAAATTTGAAGCAATTCTGAGAATTTCAAGAAGTGACGCGTACTTTGAAGCGAAAGACAAGGAAATGCCTAAAGATACCAAAACAAGACGCAGGTGTACGAATGGGCAACAGGTAAGACACACTTGAAAAATAGATGAATATAGGAGAACATTGGATCTTCAGCTGGGCAGACATGAAGTACAAACCAGGTGGATGGACATACATAAATCACCAGATTGTTACACAAACGGGCAAACGAATATCCATATATCCATCCACCATCTCCCGGATGACCACAACTTTTCTACAGTTATTTCCTCTTCGATATATATATACATATATATATATATATATATATGTATGTGTATGTATATATATGTATGTATATATGTGTATGTATATGTATATACATATATATATGTATGCATAATAAATTTGAACCCCAATCGTTTGCCAAGTTTTAACTATAGAAAAACTTAAAGGAAAAGATGTCCAAAATTCGCTTTGAATCCTGGTTTTAAATGTTTAGTCGTTTAGTCGGTGTTATTGATGTCAAGTTCTTACACAAGTATTTACAATTTTTCTATTGAATACGACGAGAGGATATATGAGCCGCTCTCACTAGTAATATAAGCTATATATATATATAGTATATATAGTAATGTGCTTGTTTCCATATCTATGTTCACAAAATCTCACTGAACTGAGAATAACATATAAAGTACAATGTAATTAATCAATGTTTAAAGAGTGCCTGCTGCGTGTACTTAGTAATTATGAATACATGAACGTTTATATCTTCAGTTTAAGATATTAACTTTTTAAAGTCATAGACTTTATACCTTAATAATATTTATTCTTATTATTGAACGAGTCTTTCTTGAAAGAATTTATAGTTTGATTTTTTATCTCTTTATTGAAAGAAAATAAAAAAAAAAGAAAGCATTTCCTCATGTTATCTATTGGCTTATAAGCAAAACACCGAAAATGCACAATCATAGAAAAGATGTGTGTTTCTTTGTGCTTTGTGTTGGCTACGATTATTTTGCTTACAATGCACAAAACTACCCATCAACAATCGCAAAGATTGTATACCGTTGTCAAAATGGGTTTTTTCAGTTCATTTGGCCACGTTTGTCCTTCCATGCGATTATGGTGAAATGCCACTGCCACCATGCCACAGCTACAGAAATCTGCAACTTAATGTGTATCTTATTCAATTGGTTTAATAAAAATATATATTTTTTTAAGAATGGATGCAAACTCGTATATAAAAATGTTTGCAATTTTTTAGAAGTCAAAGAAGCTCAGAAAAAAACTAAAAATATCAATAATTTTAAGACTTAAATGCGAATTTGAAACTCGTTGCATTCATAAGCCCGTACTTGAAGAAGAGGTTGAATTGCCACCGGGTAACAATACGAAGCAGTTTGGGGCTACTCTTCCTTTAGCAGCTAACATTGATCTAGGAGGTACGGTCTTCTTGATGAAAAGGATAACATATTAGGTGCAGGATTAAACCTTTGGGGTTATAAGAAACGAATAGTAAAAAATATTCTATCAAAAGTATTGTACATCAATAGCTTGACATTATTTCACCCTTTCTGGCAGAATAGGAATTTTTTTAACGAAAAAATAGGCAGGCACGGTCTAGCTGTCTGCTTCAGTATATGCTTTTGGCGAAATATCATCGAAATCGGAAATCTTCTTGAAGAACCAACAAAACTTCGATAGAAACCATTGATAACCGAAAGGGGAAAATGTTCGATGAATAGGGCGGGGAGGTTACATATTCCAGTTCCGTTCTGATAGGGTGTTTTGAACGTAGTCTGCTGATAATACTAAAAGTTAACGTTTCTCGGCTTCAGTAGCATCAGGTGTTGTTGCTAGCTAGCGAATCTCGAGCGATGATAATAAATCAGCTGACTACTTAGAAAAGGGTCGGCGGCGGTATTCCGCTTCACCGTCAACATTAATCATTTACCTAAGCTAGCTTATGATTATTTGCATCTCAGATATAGTAATGCACTCATCTTTTATCATACAATGCGATTCAGCAGACTATACTTCGATTTGAGCAGAAATGTGAAGAGAAACACTTTCCACGTTTGGTATTTTACTGGTACACAAATCGCCTATAATCTAAGCTGCAAAAAACTATGTTTAAACATAAGCTCATAAGCAACCGTGGTGCCCCTACAACTTAAAAAGAGCGCTTTAGCATGGAGAAGTCCTAACCTGACAAGTACTCAAAGAGAAAGCAACTCGCCATTGCTTAAGAAGACAGGTCAGGTTTAATTTTTACATGTAATATTTAAATAATTATAAATATATATGTTTATTGCACGTATAATTCAAATTAATATATAAGTAAATATAAAAAAATCATATCTGGGTCTCTTTTTCTTTTGAGCGTTACAAGATTTTTATATTCTTGTGGTACAAAGATATTTAGTTTGTGCGGATATATACAACATCCAGAACGACTTGAGACATACATTCGCCTTTTATTATATCGATCGATTCAGAAATGAATTTAAGCTTGTCTGTCCATCTGTCTATCTTGTTTTCGTGGCCGTAAGTTTCAAGGCATTTTGTTATACCGAAGGGGTTTAAACCAAGAACGAATGCTATGGAAAATGGTTCGAACCGGACCACTTTTTCAGCCACTTACTACCGGGTATATTTAATGGTGGACCTTGCTCTACTAAATTGTTTTTAATTGTTTTCTAATGATTTTGGTTATATGCCGGTGGACAGCTTTTATCTAGCTATTCATGAGTGGCGACAACTACACATTCAGCCATATTAAGCTATATTCTTAAGGCTAAAGGACTTAAATTACACCATTATAGGGAAAATCATCCAAGCATAGTAAAGTTAATAGTTTTCGGTTGCTAAGCGAACAAATTTTTGTTTAGAATATTTGTTTTTAACGCTTAAACTAGTAGCAAAATGAACTTAAATTTAAGAGTTAAAACTATTACTATGACATTATATACCAAAGGATATCAATCAGAAAATCGAGCATCATGACATTATATATCAAAGAATATCAATCAGAAAATCGAGCAGCAAAGGTGAAGTAAACAGTACACGACATAAGCCACTACATTATATAGTTACTTACGTATAACGTATGGTTTACCCTGAACACGCGATCAGCGACTTGACAGTCGCGAGTCTATCCACTGGGCCATGCGGTAGCCGAATGCAGCATTACTTTTTACAAAAAAGTGGATGCTAAGGACTACGATAGAAAAATGCGAGTGAAACGATTCAAAATTTTACAGAGTTGAGAAGACATCTTTCTGAGTCTTAAAAAGGGATGAAAGGTACGCAATATTCATACATTCAATTATTTCGATGATGGGTATAAAAATAGATCGAAATGAAAGCGAAAGTTAATGGTTTTGTCACTCTTCTCATTATTATTATTATTATTACTATTTATTACGCTAATTGCAAGACGGCTTTAATAATAATCTTAAATTTATTTATTCTGTAGCGTGAATTTGAATTAATAATATCTACTCATTAAATTAATAATATTATCTAACGAAAGCAGCAATACGATACTAATTTCTACTGTATATTATTCACACATATGCTATGTCTATGTATATGATCACTTAATGGAAAGCAGTGTAACTCATATCGTGATGAGTGGCGGGCTATTAACATTTTGATTTGTATCAGGAGGGAAGAATGAATGCTAATAATCATTAATGCCATTACAAGTAATGTAAAAGGGATTAAAGCAATAGGACGATAAGTTAATTAAATTGTAGTCTCTCGACACTACCTGCAAGCTATTAAAATTAATTTCACTAACTAAAACAGGTGACGAGGAGACCAGTTTAATCTTAAAAGTGACTACAAGTGCCAGTTTCTGCTTAAGTACTTTTCGTTTGCGAAAGTTTTCCTGAAACAAGGCTTCTTATTATACCATTTATTTATAAACGTTTCTTGCAAATTCTGGACAAAGGCGTTGATGTCTCCATAAAAACGCCTGAATGGCCGAGTAAGCGTCGATAAACGACTCAAAGGTCGCGGGTGAAAATCTCAAGTGCGGTAGAGTTTTCAATAAGGCCGATAGCCTTAGATGGTAGTCCCCTTTAAAACTTTCGTCTTTGAGTTTAGTTCCCCGGATAAATTAAGTACAACAATAACAAAAAAATCCTAAAAAAAAATTTTTCTAATATGAAGATAAGAAAATTTTGTTCTAATGGAGTTAATATATATACGTATACTATATATACATGTATAATATATATACATGTATATGTTGCGAATTATAAAAAATATGAAATCTTTATTTTATATCGAGAGTTATAGGTACGTGTACCCGCAAAAATTGATGTTCCTCAGGACATTTTAGGAAAAAAAGGGGGAAATCACTTATTCAGTTCCATAACGGTTAGAATTCATTGTATTTTAATGCAGTCGAGTTTCGTCAGATAATAAATTTAATTTACTCTTATATTTATGTTAAATCCATAGATAAGTAAGTTAAAATTAATCGCTCTGACGCGATTTCCGATATTAGATTTGCATAAGGCGTCATCTAAATTAAATAAACCCAATCTTACGTTTTGATTTTGATTTTGCTGTCACTAAAAAGAGAGCTCACGCGAACACCGTGATGTTGTTCGAGTTCCGATCGAGAAAAATCAAGGAGAACGGAAACAGTCTGTCCCTTGACTCGGACGACGAAGGTCACCGGATTTAAACTTCTGTCTTCTGCCAAACATATCGTATCCAATTGTTTCCTAGTTGGTTTGACCCAAACCGGTCGTTCGTTAGATCAACTAAATATAAATGGTATGATGATGATGATTAACTGCGGCTTAAAACTTACCTAGCCTACTACTCCCCCTATTAGGACAAACAATATGTGAGATCAAAACAAAGGACGACTTTGAATCCTCACAATCTCTGTATATATACATAAAGGCTGATCAAAAAAGGCCTACACATTTTTTAAACGTCACTCCCTCCAGGCTTTTCTTTATACACCTCCCAAAGTGAACAATTGTACTCAATACTTTTTGGCGAATCATCTCAAACAAATAGGTGGTTGTACGGCGTATTGTTAAGACTTTTTTTACGAGAATAATGAACCCATTTTAGTACAGTCACCATTACCAATTTTTTTTCTGGCATGAATTAGATGATTTTGACTTGGACGATGTATGGCTTAAAAAATTAGTGCAACAAGGCACACATATCGTCACACAGTCAAATTATCGGGGAAAAAAGTTCAATGACCGTGCAATCTTCAAATATGGTTACGTGAGTTTGCCACCAAGATCAGAGATACTTTGAGGTTAAGTTAAGTCATTGGTTTAATTCTTCCAATAATATTTTCCAAGGCTGTTCGTTTTAATGGTCCAATAATTGCAGTTTTGGACGGAAAAGTGGCTAAAAATCAGTTCCAGATTTGAATTTTTACAAAAGTCCATCGGTGATCGATTATACGAAAGTGGCTAAAAATCAGTTCCAAATTTGAATTTTTACAAGAGTCCACCGGTGATAGATTATATGATATCGTTATTCTTATCGTTAATCTTATCTTTTGCAATTTTTATTTCCAATTAAAAGTATATGACTTTGATTTGGCAACGCCTTGTGACTACTTAGGTCAACATTACGTATTCTAAGAAAACAGTCCTTCCGTCCGTCCTACTATAAATTGCTTCTAAACAAAGGCTAAGGCTCACGTCTAACGCAATCGATTAGCAATTCATTTATGATACAAATGCGTTTTTAAATATCCTTCTGGGTGAAGCTTTCCATTATTTGCCATATATATATATATATATATAAATTTTTTCCTTTTCATAAAATTTAATTGAATTTTTTTTTTTTTTTTTTTTTTTTTTAATTATAATAAAGAAAATAAGCAGAAAAACAAACAAAACCAAAAAAACAATCAGTTTATGGTCCGTGCGCCATAGATAATTGAATGAAATAAATACCAAAACGAAAAAATAAAAGAAAGGAGAAAAAATAATGACAAAAACAAAACCTTTAAACCTTTTTATGCAGAAAGTGCATTAAAATATGCATTAACATGCTTATGAAACGTACAAAAGTGAACAACAACAGAAAATGAGCTTTAGTTTATTCATCCGCATATACACCACCGCGAATACCGACAGACAGTTGTTGTACATATATATAGAGACTTTTGTTTCCATATTAAACAAATGTTATAAAAAATTCATTTCCCACGCTAGGCGTCACGTTAAAACAAAAGACCAAAAATGAGAATGGAAAAAAACAAAAAAAAAACGAAAAACGAAAAGCAAAAAAAATTTAAAAATGAAAACGAAAATGAAAATGAAAATGAGGAAAAAAGGACGAGTCCATCATTTCGAGTGCAGCCGAAATCATAAAATTATAAAAGTAAAAAACACATATATATATGTAAATGTATGTATGTATGTATGTATATGAACTTTTTTATGGTAGGAAAAAAGATCGGTTAAAAAATTGTGTGAAATTAAAAAAAAATTTGTAATTTTTTTTAATTTTAAATTTATTACTAAAAAAGTGATGAGTTTTTCATCGTTTCATTTCATTTGTAACAAGTGAAAATATTTAATGGAAAACCTTATCATATTTCGCGTCAGATTTAAGCCGTGAAATGTTTCATTAGTTCGTCGAAATTTTTAAAAGAGACGAAAAGGCAAATAAAGACCTGATTCGGTTCAGACTCATATCCGCTTTTACGACTTGCAAGCATTTCTATTTATTTCTTCTTCTTCCTCTTCTTCTTACCTCTTTTTATGGCAATTAGAAGTTTTTTTAAAAACACTTTCTAAAATCGGATGAGTATTTATCATGGCTTTAGGTGGTTTTCCGTGTGTGCCGCGCAGGCTTAACTTCACCCTGGCCAATGGTACACGGAGTGGGAAAAGGCAAACTTAGTGCCCCGGGGATGCTATATAGTAACGTTTCTTTGGATTGTTTCCCACGCACGCAAGCCTTAGCGATTTCCGTACAATTACAGAATAATTTTCTTCTTACTTATGGATGGTTTGTTTTTTTTTTTTTTTTTTTATTTGCTCTACTTTTAATCATAATTTTATTAAACAGCGTGAGCCTTCATGTGAATTTAATTAAATGCAATAAATGTTAAAACATTTCATAGGGTAGTCGAATATTCGCCGTAGCTTATAAAACTTTTGATTGGCAATAATTTTGAAGATAATTAATTTTTCAACTTAATTGCGATTCATTAACATACCATAAGCTCACGATTAAAATAGTTCCAAGTCCCGACGGTATGACTATAAACCAAACACTATTTGCAAACAGAAGCACTTTTCTTCTCCTTTTTTTTTTGTAATGAATTCACTAAGGATATGTACATGAAAATAAAATGATCAAATATTATTTACATACATATATACATATATAAATTTGTGCACATTTTTCATAATTTAGCCATGTCTGTCTGTTCAGCTTGCTTTGAAAGCATTTAGAGAGAAAATCAATAGAAATCTCATCATATCCATGACCTCACTATAAAGTCTTTTATGGCTCTAAAAAGTATTTGTCATTAGCTTGAATTTATTTAAAAGTCATAGGATATTGATGAAATTATATTAAAATCTCTTTCCACTTTTTTTATTGATATTAGATTTGAATCTTGAAACTTATTCTTTTCTTTTCTAAATCGATCAATCACGATGTTGTATATGTGAGTAACATTTTAACGACCGGAAAGAGGTTAGGAAAGAGACAAGGATAGGAAGCGGCCGCAGCCTAGTATGCCCGCGTCCGATAGCTGAGCCTTATACCTTTATTGATTAAACACACACCTTAGCTACAGCCACGTATGCCCTACCGGACTGAGATTTGAACTCGTGAAGCGTGACACATTTCTTGTTCGTGTCTTAATTTTCCAAATATCAAGCAGCTGACCGCAGCTTATCAGAGTCGAAAGAACGAGTGAATCGTTTACCGGAAGGCGGCGGAGAAACGAACGGATGAATGAGCATGCGGTTAGACAGGCAAATGAATGAGCCAACGAGCAGACAAACGGATTGACGTGCAAAGGAAATAACGGCAGGACAGTCCTTTGGCGAAAACTGAGAAGTGCTAGATGTTTTGTGACATTAGCTAACGAAGAATTGATTGATTGATTGGCAAATACACAGTATACACCGATCCTTCGGCTAATCAATCGTTGTTGCTTTAACGAATTTATACGAGCTTAGAGATGAGGAGACAAACGGCAGAAAAGCCGATCGGTGGATTGACGCAGAAACGATACGTATGTACGGTCGTCCGAGAAGATGGCAGAGAGCTATGAATGGAACAGTTGATTTATTGGTGGACAGACACCTGATTGGACAGATAGACAGACGGAAGAGTACAAGATTTTGATTAGTATAAAACTTAAAACCTTTGATTGAACAACCATCATCATCTTCCCGAATATGTTTAACGAAATCAATCATGTTAATTTCTATCACTTACAAGTGAGATAGCAAATTTTGTGCATTTAAAGCATTTAAGGTCAAAATTCTAAAATCAATTTTCAAGATTAAATTGTATAACGAATAGAAAACTTTAGCAAACAGGCTTACAGTAGCCAAACAGGTAAAATAATAACCTCAAAATATATATAAATAAATGAACAAATAAATAAATAAAAATAAACTTTAGGAATATTCTCATCAATAACTGCTGAAAGTATAACAAATTTCAGTCCAAAATTCTATTAATATTTGTTAGACTACAAATGTATTATATTACTACACAATCTACATACGTATTTAAATCTACGTACGTATATATATATATATACCAATATACCAATATACCAATAGATACATATATATATATGTACACATATATATATATATATATATATATATATATATATATATATATATATATGTTTGTGTATGTTTGTGCATGTATGTGCGTAAATGTATATTCATTATATACACATATATACATTTATACATTATATTATGGATATATATATATATATATATATATGTATACACACATATATATATGTGTACGGTAATGTGTAGTGTAGATATATACACATGTGTATTTACATTATATACTATATAAATATTTTGTATAGAAATCGACTCAGAGAAATAAAGCCGGACGATATTTTTGTTATCCAAAAAAAGACTGGGTGTGAATTCCTTTGCTGTCAATGCGAACATTAATATTTTTGAAATTCTTTTTGACATCGAGAAAGCCTGAAATTCTGTTTGGCATAATGATGTGATTTTTGAAATCTCATCTCTTGTCGTTTCGCTTCGTGAAGTTTAAATAGTCTGAAGCTTTTTATCTGAAAGATATTTCTGTGCTCCGCCTTTAGATGAATTTTCTGAGAGTGTTCCACAAAGATCAATTTTCTGTTCTGCCTGTCTTTTTAAAGCCTAACGATTGTCACGTTGTTTTTCTTACACCCTGATGATAACGATATATATATACTCATCGCATGAACTTGGTTGTGAAATAGTAAACCAGTTACAAATTGCGATTAGTGCAATATTTAATTATCTAAAAGAGTGGAAACTAAAGCTAAATGCAGATAAGATGCAAGTGATCTTTTTTAGTCGTTGCTTTCATCTGATTTTATAATTCTAGTTGATGAAATTACTTTCTCTGACCACATTAAGTACTTAGGAGTTATGTTCAACAAAAAAAGGGGTTAATTTTCCGCAATCATGTTCAACAAGACCGCTATATCCATTAATAAACGGAAATTCTAAACTAAGTAATGTAAATAAAATTCTCTAACGTAAAGTTGTTCGTCAATCAATCATATTGCATGCCTGCCCAGGGTGGGGCAACTGTGCCCTAAGCCAATGTCAATATGTTGCAAACATCTCGAAATAAATAATTGAAAATGATGTTTAACTTGCGTAGATACTTTTCTATCAAAAAGTTGCACAAACTAACAAATGTTTACAACAAACAAAAATTATTAAATTAAAAAAAAAAAAATTATATTAAATTATCACTTGTCTGACAATATTCTTATAAATCAACCTTTTGTAAACCTTAATACAAAGCCTCTTTTACAACTCAAGCTGTGATATTTCATTTTAATTGGAGATTTTCCTTCGCCATATATACATCATTGGCGTTATATGACTTCTGATGGTCTTTATTTTTGGTTTTATAATGATGTAGAATTAAGTAAATATGTAATATTCTTACATAATTATATAAATAATTCATGTCATTTACTCTTTCAATGGTTACTATCCAAGATAGGTGATAATCGATTTCGTTAAACAGAAGGCAATACAAACACTTATATATATATATATATATATATATACATATATATATAAGATGAAGAAACCTTGCATCTACTTGCCTTAAAAAAATCATGTACGAGTGCAAACGACAAGTCTAAACACACTTTCACACTAAGCAAGTGAAGAGAGTCGAAACATTAAATAGCCAAGACCCCCATTAAATAGCCAAGGCCCCTTCTCTTAATACACTTACTCATAATGCCTTGCATTATTTTATGTAACGATCTTTCAAAATGCAGCTATATGTGAAAAGCTCTCCTATTCGAATCATTTTCAGTAGTTTTTGTTCTTGCAATCCGTAGATTGAAAACAAAAATACCTGGCCAGACGTCAGGCGCACAGACGTACAGACAGGCAGACAAGATGAGCTAATGTAATAAAAGGTGGGTCTATCTTGAGTCCTTCTGAGTGTACAGTGACGTCGGACAGTCACATAAGATGAGCCAGTATAACAAAAGATGGATTTATGTCAAGTCGTTCCGAATGTGCAGAGACGTTAGGCGCACAGACAGGCTGACAGTCAGAGAAGATGAGCCAGCGTAATAAAAGTTGGGCCTATCTTAAATCCTTCTGAGTATACACTGAGGGTAGACAGTCAGACAAGATGAGCCAGTATACTAAAAGGTGGGTCTCCCTCAAGTTCTTCTGAGTATACAGAGACGTCAGACGCTCAGATGCACAGGCAGTCACATGACTCAGTATTATAAAAGGCCAATCTACCTCAAGTCCTTCTGAGTGTACAATGGTTTTAGACAGTCAGACAAGACGAATCAGTATAATAAAAAGTTGGTCCGCCTTTGATCCATCCGAGTTTTATACCTGTCCCCACAAGCTCACAAACTTAATGTACTCTCGACGACAAACGTTGTTGGGTGTAATTTTTAGTTATAATGAAAGCGTACCGTTCTTGGAAGTGGCGTAACTTTCACTTGATATTCAATTTTGCCTATGGTATGGATGGTTTCCTCGTTCAAATAGATGGGAACAGAATTTCTTTCGCAATTCATATTAAGACAATCAACACCGAATTGAATTGACAAACATCTACATAGTTAGCTTACAAGTACACTGTCACTATGTTGTTCAATGTCGTTTCCTTCAATGGAAGTTGTCGATATTTTCGTTTTGAATGCGATATGTACTCATGTGGTGTAGTTTTTCATGTTAATATCATTTTGCATCTTTTCTTCTTTTTTCATAGTATTCTTTATTGCATTAAGGTTGCGTTAGTAATGTGTTTAACTTTATGTTAGTTTATATTAGTTACAAATGATAACTATGACGTTTGTTTAAGCTTTCAATATTGTCGACAGCAAACACACACATATATATATACACATGCTTTGCTTATTGAAAGAAATACAATTGAAAACTTTTGGTTTTTTTTTTATTATTAAAATCAATGAGTTAAGTGAGTTGAGAGCAGGAGCAATGTAAGGTTTTTTGAGGAATGCGTATGCGTTTCAAGTTTTTAAAGGAAATTCACATAAGTTTCAGTTGGAAATTTTGTATTAACGTCAAAGTTTATAGTGAAAACTTTATATTTCCTGGCTAACGCAAGCATATCGGCGTTGAGAGTTTAAATCTCATAGGAAACTTGTGTTTTGTCATCAACGCTCTATTTATAGGAGAGAGAGAGAGAGAGAGAGAGAGAGAGAGCAAGACAATGCATCTTCTTAATGTTAAGTGAAAGAGAAAGTTTTTGCTGTTATTTAACATTTAACTGCAACAGTTGTTTTACTTTGCTTCGCAATTCTAGTGCTGCTTATAACAGGCTCGCGCTCGCTCTCTCTCTCTCTCCAATTTAATCCTCTTTCTTGATGCATTTAAAGCTTTTCTCATGACAATCGCAATCCTCCTGTTGCATTAAATTTATGCTTTGCAGACATCTCTGTAAATATGTTATGAACACGTTTTTGTTTTGTTGTGTTTTTTTTTTTCTTTTTTTTTTCATCTCGAAATGTAATATCAACAGTAGCGGAAACTGTATTATTGAAACTGTCAGAAATATTAATTTACAATTTATTAAAGTTATGTCAAACCATACTGCGCTTCAACTAGTTTTTCTTTTTATTATTGTTAGTGTGATTGGATTTGGAGGAAAAGTAACGTTCAAGTAACTTGAAATATTTTGAAAATAAGTTTTTCAATAATATGACAGTTCAAAATTCGTAATAATCATGTACCAAGGCAAACTTATTGGCTTAACAAGAAACTAATCATGATTGCTTTCTGTTTCTTGTAAAAGGATTGCAAAGAGATCGCCTATGAAAATTAGTTCCTCATCAATGTAGATCGCATGTAAAATTGCTTCTCTTCTTCTATAAAATTGATTTATGAATTGAATTAAGACCAAGTAAACGAAAGAAAATATTAGTCTCTTAAAATGTGAGGATTATGGAAGCATTACAAAATGGATAGCGTTTACCATAATATTTCCTTTTTATTGGTGTCGAAGGATGCGTGTTAAGTCAATTCATGTAATCTTGGGTTATAAGGTAGGTTAAGGTACCTTAAGTTCACATACACTTAGGATGGCAGTAAGGAATTCTTATGTAACATAACATATCGTATCATTATCGGTCTGAGTAGACATATAAGTAGGGACCCAAGTCACTTTTCGCCGGTTCAAATCTCAAGTGCGGTAGCGTTTTTTTTGATCGCAGCTATAGTGAAGGCTTAGTCAGTAACACTTACCGATTGGCACGCATCTACTAGACTGCGGCCATTCCGTGCCTTTCTCGCTCCTTTCGAACCATTACAATGTTTCACCTATGGACCTGAGTGATTGGCTAAATTAAGGGAATAAAACAAACCATAACTTGCAGGGTTTAAATCTGATATCAATTAAAGAAGTGAAAAAAGATCGAAATATACTCTTGAATAAATTGAAGCTGATAGTGAGTATTTCTTAGAGCTATTGAACAGTTCAGAGTGTGGTCATTGATAAGATCAGACTCACTTCCAAAGAACAATTGATTTTTTGCATCAATGTCGTGAAAGCAAGCGGAGCACAGGACATGGCTAAATTATGAAAATGAATATATGTATGTACGTATGAAAATAATTTTTGGTAGTTTCATTCTCTTTCTGACAGTCGCCGTGTTACACGAATAGGGGACAATCTGCGAGTGATAGATCACATTAAACAAGATAAAAATGAATTGAATTGAAATCGAAAACGGGAACATTTTTATGAAATGAGAAACGCAACAATCACACGAAAGAATATTTTAATCTCGTTGACAGTTATTGCTATCGCACAAACACTGAAGAAACGCCTAACTAAGAGTTGAAATCTCTTCCATAAATTCCTTAGCTTTGAAAAAACCTTGTTTTAGGAACGTACATACATTCCGAATGTAGATAAGACAAAGAGAGTGTACCTAGTTGTAAATACTCTTGGAGCGATATCCTATCAGTTTAGCTTAGACAAGACGACATTTTGAATAAACTTAGTCTGGGACGATATCTAATCGTTTTTTTTTGAGGCTAATTGGCTCTCAGCGATGAACTTGTCGCATAGAGAAAAGGATCCCTTTTATAACAAACTGACATAATTATAAACTTACCCTATTTATAACAAGCTAACGTTGAGACCATAACTGTAGTCCGATCATAGCTGCCTTCACATTTATGCTTGAAGCTACTTTTATTCATGGTTCGTTGCCATTTTTTTTTTCTTCTTTAGTAACTAAGTGTAAGTGGCCTAGCAATTTTCTTGATGGACTTCCCTTGCCTATGGTGCTATTAATACGCTTGCAAATCTAGGCCACGGACAAAGCTATGAACTTTTTCCAATTTAATCTATTTGTGACAGTATTTTGATTACATTTCTATCTTTGATTCACGAGATTTTCTTCTGGGAGTAAGTAATTGGTGTTATTCTGTTGATAAAACCTCATTGTCTATTGTACACTAATCATGTTCTTAATAAAATGCTTCAATACCCCTGTCATGCAGAAAACTCGGTTCAGGTGTAAACTGGATCTTACTATTCATCGCTTATAGGAATTTTTCTTAAAAATAAGTAATCGCCGGTTACTTGAATGGTAATCTTTCTGCGGCCACAACGAGAGTTATGTCTGGGCAGAAAGACTTGTACAGTGTTGATCCTATAAGCTCTATAAACCTAGGGCTTTTGTGGTTTTTTTTCACGATCAATAATCCATGGGATACCTCATGTTCGTGTAATACAAAGAGCTGAGCAAATAGGAAGAGACAGGGAGCTGATGGCCGCAGTCCAGTGGATGTGTGCTTTTAATGACCGAACAACCAATCTAGCTATGATTAATATACGAGCGATACTGAGTTGGTAGTCGCATTTGTGATGTACTCAGCTACTCAATCTTAGAAGAAGACAAGCATTAATGCAAGAAAATTTTAGTACTTTCCCTATTCCTGGCTTGTTATAATTTTTTTGGGAGAGAAGTTGACTTCTAATCCTAAATTGTTGGTGTCTGTAATGAGTTTCTATCGAACAAAAAAGTAGCGTAGTGGAGGAAAAAACAACCGAACAGGCGCCAATGTGTCGGTTGTCGGAGAAAAGCAACAGAAATACCTTTATGTTGTCTTCTCTAAAAGATAAGCTGTAAAGAAAATTTTTCACTCGATTTCTTTCGTCCAATAAATATTGGTTTACTTAATTGAACAAATACCGTAATAAGCTTAAATGTTTTTCTGAGAAGAATATCGCTGAGTAATGTTTAAGCATTGGATGGTGGAAAGGCATTAGTAGCAAATACGTACTGAAAGGAAATGCGAAATCAATTCTTGCATATGTTACGAAGAAGGATAATATTCTGCAGAATTTGCTCATTCTCTTCTTTCATAAGCACGCATACATATATAAGGAAAATATATTAGACTATCAGTGCTAGGCTGCGTTCAAAGAGGATAATGTCGTTTGTTTTGTTGTTGTTTCTTTCTTTTTTTATTTTCGAACATAGCTACGGAGATATGCAAAAGCATATGTAAGCCGATGTCCATACACAGCACACATATTTATGTATATATATATATATGTGAATGTATGTGTCTGACTCAATTCATTTTTAGGGAAAGCATATTTATCTCCATAACAAAACAAAAAAAGGAACAAAACAGAAACGAAAATCAATTTATCATTCTGTGGCTATGGACTGTGTTGTAAACATATGTACGGTAGCGATGTTCAGCCGTTAGAACCTAAATACAAAGTAATTGAAAATTGTTGATATGATTAGGTTTTAAGTGACGGCAACACAATAAAATAAATTGAAAAAAAAAAAAACGAAACAAACAGAAAACCCCATCAATTGCAAAAAACAAGCAAACAGTTTTTTCTTTTATTTCTTTTTTTTTGTGGTTTATTTTATTCCACAAAAGGTGGTTAATATTGTTCGAGCGGATGTAAGTCAAATGTTTAGATAAGCCCTTGTACATCTAAACGTTATTGTTTAGTCTTTATACGATACCTTCCTACGTGGTTAGGCGCACACACACTTGCGCACGCCTGCACACACATATGTTTCATGTAAAAATCTTTAAAGTTTAAAAAAAAAAGCATTTGAGTTTTATACTAAAAACGAACGAATATAAACGGATTTGTTAAACAATACAGAGGACTGAAATTTTCTTCCTTTCTCTCTCTCTCTTTCTCTCTCTGTTTCTTTCTTAGGAGGGTATATTCACCTAGTCTGAACGATGTATATATATATATATATATATTGTTTTTATCGTTCTTATGAGTAACATATGTAGCATGTTTTTAACCATCCATACATTCCTTTATACCTTATAAATACGTGCATATGTATGTGCGCGTGCATACGTTATTTATTCGTTTTATGAAAATAAATTTAATATGAAAAAATGCTGCATATTTGCAAGGGGACGTTATGTTGTTCAAATCTCGTTACTCACATAGTGGAATTATGGTAAAATTGTGTGTTTAGCTAATGTCTGAGCACTGACGACGAGATGTCAACTGTGGAAGCTTACGATGACGCGACGGTGAATGCAAAATTTCTTTAATAATATCCTACTATACGTAGTGTTATGACTACTTTACTACTTGTTATGACTTTAACATCATCTATAGACTGTGCTTAGACGTACGCTTGGCGGAGAGAAACAATAAACAAAGGGCTTTTCTATCACCACTCACTCACACCAATAACAGAAAATCATTTAATAGACTATGTTCGGCCAAAGATTTGAATAATGATTTGCAGGTTCCACAGCTTAACTATCACTTGGTTTAGCTTGACGTCATCAATAAAGTCTTCGTTCAGCTTATTATGAATTTAAGTATCAATCAAATCGGACGCTGAGTAGCCATCTTAAAATTGGGCAAATTTCTCTTGGAATTCAATTTCAAAGTAAACGGTTCCCTCACTCAAAATAATCTGTTTTCGTCATGAGTACGCGGTCGCTGGAACCGATTAACTCGTCGAATAAAATCTTATTTAGAAAATCATCCGCCTGAGCGGCCGGGTAAGCAAAGAGTCTCGACTAACTACTTGTGGGGGTCGTGGGTTCAAATCTCAAGTGCGGTGGAGTTTTCAATAAGCCCGAATAGCCTTAGATGCTAATGCTTTAAGGCTTTAGTCTTAGAATTTATTCTTTGACCAAATTAATAATAAAAATATTTACTACAAAACTTTCCTTTTTATTGCCACGAAATTTTTAGTATTTGCCGCGACAGGCAAATGCCAACAAGCCAGCTACTGAGTCTCTATTTAATTTCATCGAGCTTTCCTTAAAAGACGGGTTTCAAGTGAATGGATTCATTATGCTGAGTATAAATTATGTGAAAACCAGAATATTAATGGTTATGAGATGGTACCTGTCGTTAAGGTCGACTTTAATCCTCACAGTTGTTTGTCCATACAACATCAGCTAATCGTTGACCCAGATAACATCTTAATGTGTCGTGAAATAATTATCTTTATGTTATCAATCATTTATCTGAATAGATATTTGGTTTGTAACTTATAGTAATCTGACCTTTCGACCGGTCAGTACTTTGTTTTATTTTCATGGTTTTCGTGACTTTGTAACAAACTAGTTATTCCGAAGCAGTACAGTTATAATAAAACTCTTTAATATCGATATTGAGGTGTTGCTCTATACAGGCTTGTTAAGCGAATTAATTATTTTGTTGAATGGAGAAAAGATTATGGATCAATAGCTGTAGCTATAATCTTTATATAGCACATAGGTCAACAATTCCCGGGTCAGACACGGGCAGAGATCGTGTAAAAAAAGCATATTATCATTAGATAGTAAACTAACGCTCCAAGGACATCTACCAAAATTTTATATCATTCCGAATATGCGAGCCATAGCGATTCTAGTGACGCTATTTTTGTTTTTTTTTAAATCGGACTTTCGCATGAAGTGTTATCGGAACTCTTCACCGCCGATTGTCGGTTGTTTGCTAACTATAAGCACGATTACCAAAGAGCATTACACACGCAAAACAAAAAGAAAAAATTTAAAAAACTTTCTTCAATAATCTAAAAGTGGAAGTTGGAAGAGATAGTCGTAGGTATTCAAGATATTTAATGCTTTCTATTAATATTTGGAATTTAGAAATGAGAAAGTTGTCTTCCGAAGAGGTACTAGGTTCACTTACGGTAGAACAAAGCGACATTGCGTCACAAATCGATGGCTGTAACAAGGAGATTTCCTGAATTAAAGTTCAAAGCGCTACTCCGTCCATCATATTTTTCACCTCTCAACACCAGCGATTACCATCTCTTTGAAAAACGCAAGCAAGAGCAAGGGCTTGCTCTTGGAAAGAAATATTTATAATTCAGATAATGCGGTCATTGCCGAAACTGTTTCCACAAATCTATTTTGGCAAATTGATCTATGTAGGATAATAAATGCATAAATAAAATCAAATTTTCTTTTTCTCACTTAATCTAGGAAATTAATGACCTATATATAGTTTAGGGAATGAATTGCCTAACTGATCAAGATCCTAGTTATACTGTTTTCAGATTTAATTTATTTAGTACCTGAGTCTCTCACTTTAGTTATTCGCAAAGTCAGTTGTCAGCATAATCGGCTGTCGCCCTAGTCCGTTAATTAATTGATTGGATTTACGCCCTTTTTCTTGAATGAAGAGGTAAATAATGCAACAACAACAATAACAATTGAACCAATTACTCTGTTAAAAAAGTTCACAGTTATTTTTGTCTCTATTATATTGAACTTTAAATTCCTCAGTACTGTTGGGATCTTATTTCAGCTAATCGTAAAAGTGAGACTAAGCGTAATCAGCTGCTAAGTAATCGGCTATATCCGACAAGCTAATTAATTCGATCAATCTTTGCCTTCGTCTAAACTGATTAGTCATTTCCTGAAACGCGAGACAACCATTCCAACGATATGTGTACTTTTAGGAATAATAAAATTTATGCAATCAGTTACCTGATCGATCAAAACCTTATTTATTATAGCTTTTTATTTTAATTGCTAACAGATGTCAACTTTATCCTTATTAACTGCTTGGTTAATAGATGTCAGTAAGACAAGCTATTGCGTGTCTATCTTTTCACGACGAAATAATTACTTTAAGTTAAGCCTGTGCTTTAGTTTGTTTAATTCGTCCCTTGGCTGACAGTAGCTTTAGTCGCTGTAATTGTGCGGCTACTTTGCTTTCATGGTCATCCAATATTAGAGATTTTCCGTTCTCAGTGTTGTGGTTAACTTTGTATCAATTTCGCATATATAGCAGCGCTTTTTAACCGCTTAATCCTATCCGACTAAACAATCAATCACTTATTTGCGTTCCTTTAAGAGACGTGATTGTCATAAAAGCTCCCATTGTTCCATCAACCATCATCTGTGGTCACTCATTAGTGTCCGTTGTATTTCATTAATTTTGCGTTAACTATGGCCACTTTTACCATTTAGACTCATTTGTTATAGCCATTGCCGAAAGAGGAGGAGGATATGTTCAGTTTGTCAAAATGTTTGCAACGCCCACAAAGAAGCATCATATACCGCCATAATGTATATATATTCTTGGTCAGCATCAAATAGAATGTCTGTCCGTCCGCCTTTATTGTCTGTTGTAAACATTCTCCTAGCCGTAAAAGTGAAGCTTTTGAAAGTTCTTGCACGCATTAAAAATGGGTCAAATCAGTCGAAGGACACGCCCATAGTATCACCTAAACAAAAAACATCTCTGTTTTTCAAACGGAATAAAAAACTCATTAATCTCAAACTATAGTAGATAAATGTACAGAAGCTTGAACGCACATTCTATGGATTATGCTCTAGCACCTGTACAAAAAAGGAAATGTTGACCACGCCTACGGAATATTATAATGCATCAAAATTTAATTTTTTTTCAATAGCTTTATAAGGCGCGGAAACAAGCTTCACAAACAACATAAAGCATGTAAATTCTTGGCCAGGTTCAATTTGCAGTGTCCATGTGTACTTCTGTCCATTTGTATGGAGTTTGTAATAAACATTGGCTCGTTAGTGAAAATACAAATTGCTAAACAATTTGGAAGTGATTTAAATTTTTTCAAGGACACGCCTACAACGCCCACGCGATGGAAACTTTTGTTTTGAAAATACTATCAGCTGTACTCACTCGATACTGTAGAGCAATAAAATGTAGTTTTTTTATGCTTTTTGTTTTTTTACGATAACGACGATGGACACGAAAGATTAGGTCTTGAGCGAATATAATTTTCTTACTTGTTTTTTATTTCTACCATTGCTTTTGAGAAAATGTTTACTTGAGTTTAAGATTTTGAATTTTTTTTAACATCGCAAAGCAAATAAAATAAATGACAATTTTTCGTCTTTATCTATAGCTTGATGATCTAAGATTTTTCAATCGATATTCCCATTAGCACATTGTTATCGGTGAGCGATTGCTAGGTACCGCATTTACTTATAAATCGACTGAGAATTCTCAACTACTTCCGTATGATTATGATGTAGTTTGTGAACTCCCTAAGAAAGTAGAATAAGAATTCTATGTGTTTTTGACTGTATGTGTGTGTATGTATGTGTGCGTATCTATGCATTGGTTTATAATCAATCATTGACACATTGCTGCGAAAGTATTAATGTCGCCCTAAAGACAAGATTGAAGTTCCACGTTGCTTGATGGGGTTAAGCATTCTTTTCTTTTTTGCATTTTCCTTTTCTTTTCTTTACTCTTTAAACAAAAGTCTCTAAAGTACACAGCTTAAAGTTGGTTTGAAAAAAATGTGTACAAAGTTTGTATGAAAAACGCATGCACTCTTTAACTACAGAGAGTCAAGTTATGCTAATTTTGTCATTTCTAGCTTAAGGGGTAACGCAACCTCATTGATGCGAAATTAGATATAATCTTCTCGAAGTTATTTACAAGAGACCAATAAGTTTGCGGAAACAATTATTTCTTCATCTGTTAGTAAGCTTATAAAAGCCGTTAAGAAAAACTGTTATTAATAGTTTTTTAAAAATATAACTGCAGCACAACAGCTCTGGGATACAAAAAAAAAAGAAGAAAAACCATATTTTGCGGAACCTGCTTCGCAGTGAATACCCGACAATGGTAAATGCTCTTCAACACCTGGCAGTTATGCACATAACGACTTTTCGAAACACTTTCACTTTTAGCCTTCATCCTTGGGCCAAAAAACGTCAGTCTACCAAATTTCATCTCAAAATATCTCAAATGTTTACGGACATTAAAGATCAGAAAACAAGACAGATAGACGGATAAGCAAGTTAAATATAATAAAAGATGGGTTACAACGCAGTTATTTCCTCTCAATAGTTGGAAAATTCTGAAATGCTTATTCTGCCTCAAGTGCAGTAGCTCTTGATGAGGTCGGCCTATTCGTCCGCTTTGTTATTGACATTCGAGAAATTTCGCACGTGTTGCCGCGTAGCCGAGTGGGTAAGACTCGAAATCGATGTTTGCGGATTCAAATCTTAGTGTCAGGCTTGATCTCGACTATACTTGGTCGTAGCTATAGAAAGTATTCAGGCCATAAAGGCACACGTATTGATTGGACTTCGGCTGCTCGCTGCTTATCTCTTTCTCTCCTTTTCCCATTACTTTTCAAGCCGTCTCCGTGTCATACCTATAGACGATATCCTCTGATCTTGGTCACATTAAAAAAAAAGTTTAAATCCCCTACAAAATACGGGAATTTGGAAATCGTGGCTGCGATTGTTTATGGTTTTCCTATTTTATTGAACGAACTGCAAAGATGCTAACTTTGTAGCACAAGTTGCATGTACCGCTGAGTAGATTCGCCCAAATTTTACCAACCAGCCACATTAGCTCGTTTGGTGTCCCGTCAGGTCTCGGTGCTTTCATGCTTTTCAAGTTTTTACATGATGGCTGAATTTCTTCCACTGTGATCTTAATTCTTGGAAAGATTCTTGTTACATCTATTGCAACCTTGAGTTAATGCGATGTTACTGGAAAAAGTTCTACTACAAGTGTCTGGGACCAGGCGGCATTTGTAATTCTTAGCATGGGCTTCCAGCGTTCAATTTTTTTTTGATTATTATTTTATACGGTAAGCCCCACGGGTCTTTATTTATGTCTTCGCATAATGTTTTCCAGCATTTTACTTTACTGGCTTTTATCGTTACTTCCGAGAGACTGTGACGCTTTTTTGTAAAACTTGAAATGATTTATATTTCCTCTGGCCCCTGTCGCTCGTCTTTTGGCTTTTAGATACGCGAACCTCAGTTGATTCCGATCTTTTTAAACCCGCTCCACAAATTGTGGCGAACAGTTAAAAAAAATAATAAAAAAAAAAAATTGTTTAGCAGCGAAAGCGAATCGAAAATTTGGAAAAAGGAGATACAGATCTTTAGGGCTTTCCTGTTTTATTTAACGAATCGTAAATTACTTGAACTCGTAACAGTTTCATTAGAATTAATTACAAAGATCGTCCGCATGACCGAGACTGACTTGTTGGACATCACTCGATTATCATATGTAGACAAGTTAAATAATTTTCTTCTCTTTTTCCTTTCTTTGCTTTCCGTACACACACATGCAAATTGTATTGTATACATAGCATTGCACAATGTTAAATACATATATATAAAGGAATTTTCATACACTTGACTCTATCCGATTATTATTACTATTCTATGTTAGTTAAGCTTTTAGTCGGTTGGGGAATTTAAACGCTCCGCAAAGATTGTTAAGTTTAGCAATGCATTTAGATACAGAAACCCATACATTCTTAAACCAGTATGTGCCTGGTATGTATGTATGTATGTACGTATGTATGAATACAAAATAGATGGGAAATAAAAATTATATTATTGGCAGCCATTCAACTTTATTCCAAGCAACGACAACACTTGTGTGCACGACTTAAATCAGGCATGAACGAGTCAATATGTTCATATAGACATATATGTACGTGCACGAGACTTGAGAATACAACTTCATACACTCACGTAGCATAGTTTTATTCGCTTCCCCTTTTTACATACAAGAATGCATGCATTCATATATACATTCATACATATATACTAACATAGATACATATGTATATACATACATACCGAATGGTAAGGAAAGGTTATGTTATAAGTACAATGCAACAAGTCGAATAAATATTATCTAAAAGAGAACGAAAATGGCAAAAACCGAAACGAAGGGCAAGCAAAATTATCTTTTTTTTTTTTCTTTTTTTTTTTTGCTTATGTTAACAAACAAACAAACAGATATACATGGTAGCTTGTAGCTAGTGCTATGAGTGAGTGCATTTATGTGTGGCTATGATGGAATGCTAAAGTAAATAATGCTTTTGCTTTTTGTTATTGTTGTTGTTGTTGTTGTTTTATTAACATTTAAACATTTAATTTGAACAAAAATACTAGTTCTAAGCATTTATGAGACAATTTTCTGTATTTCATAAATTATTAAGGATTCCCCGTAATCACCTTAACTCAATTGTTGTTCTTGCTCTTGTTGTTTTTTTTTTTTTTCTTTTATACATAATTATCATCATTTCATTTTTCAATTTATTAAAATTATAAATATTCATGAACATGCATACATACATACATGCATATCATTATGTACATCGATTTAGTTGAATTCCCTTGAAAATTAAATTACAGACGATTAATGCTATCGATACACTCGACTGAGTTTAAATACTTTATGTATGCAGTTGGGATTAGCTTCGGGACCGGCAATGGCAACAAACATAATAATATTATAAGTGGGAGAAGACAAAAGAAAAATGTTTTCTTTTACTTCTCGTTTTCTCTTTCTTCTTTCTTTCTTCTTTTCTATCGCAATCTTTTCTTTTTCTTCAGGGTTTGTTGAGTAAAATCTTAAATTTCACTCAAATGTAACTTTAAGTCATGATATTGCGAACTTTTGAGCTAACACTTTCCAACAATGGGTCTCAGTTTGAAGGGCCTTAGTGGCCAAGGTGCTTAGGTGAGATAGGTTAAATGGTTTCGTTTCCTCTTTACATGACATCCTACGGTACTATTTGACTTTACTGCTATCGTTAAACAAGAGAAATTATAGTCATACCTTATATATGTGATAGATAGCTTGAGCGTACGCATCGGTAGTTTGATAGTGAAATGCGGGTCGTATACTTGATCTTACGTAATCCTATAATTATACCCACCAACGAAGAAGGGGTTTATATACATTTTGTCATCATGCTTGCAGCACTTAAAAGAAAAGTTCAGAAACCAAATTCTGGGACAATCTAGCAAAGTTTGTTTGTCCACTACCAGGTTACTTGACGTAATTTCTATTTCCAAAAATTTGAAAATTTGTATGCATGGCTGAATGTGAATATTTTGCATATAGCTATGTTTGTATGTTTGCTTGTATATGCGTACGTGTGCATGTATCTACGTGTACATATGTTATTATTATGTGGGCATAGTGGCATAGCGTTGGCCTTACACTGCATGCATGCATGTATGTGCGTGTTTATGTCAATATTTTGCATATATAGCTATGTTTTTATGTTTGCTTATATGTGCGTATGTGTGCATATATCTAAGTATATATATATATTATTTTCTATAATGGCGTAGTGGCAGCGCGCTGACATTACACTGAGATCAAACTATTCTGGAACCACTTTTGCATTATCTCGAGATGGACCCTTATATTTTTATTACATCATTCTACCTCACCCGTCCTTGCCGGAGATGAAGACACATATCTTTCATTTTTCATTGGGCCCCTTTGGTACCCCTGCAATAATCCTGTGTTCTCTTATGCCGCTATTTGTGTTAGACGGTACATTGCTGTGGCTGTCTATCATTTTTACCAAGTACGGAGAAAACATTCGTTTGTTTGAACGTTTTATGTTGGGTTCCCAATCTGCCGTGTTAAAGGGGTTTCTGACGTACGACGTGATGACGGCACAAAACCCCTTTGCGTCCTTGCATTTTTACTCTGCTGGGGCCACTTCCTCAATGGCGCTAACTATCGATGGTCGTTTGATAAAACCGAATTGGCGCCTAGAAAGGCCGCGCTGGTCCTCTTTTTCTAAACTCGCTTGTAGCATTTTTTCGAAAAATTTGTCCACGTTGTCCAGGAGATAGATAGGGCTATAAGGAGACGGGCTACTTAATGGCTTTCCGCGCTTTTGTAGCACAACCTGAAGCTGGCGTTTTCACAGTCTTGCGTCTAAGTATATATGTTTCTATATACGTAGGTATGTTAGTACGGCGGTTTGTACGTTGGACCGTTTCTTTGTTTTTGTGTGTGCGTGCGTATTTATGTTTGTATATATGTACGTAGATAGTACGTGCCTGCATGTCTGGCTCGGTATGTCTGTGTGTCCCGTGTTTATGTGGATGCGCGCTGTTAATCTTGGTCACAAAAAAATTCATGTTAAAAGTCGAATCGTTACAAATTATCAAATTTTCACATTTTTTTTTTTTTACTTTTTCGACGTTTTCTATTTATTACCCACAAGACAAACAAGACGGAATGGCGAAAATTATTCTGAATATGCTACACATGAAAATACATTGTTTTTAATTGAAACAAGCAAGGAAAGTATATTCGGTCGTGACCGAATCTCTTATACCCATCACCGTTTACTCCAACAGAAGACAAAACGAATAAAAGAACAAAATTCTCATGCACTATAATATAGGGCGGGCGCGGCTGATTTCTTCTATTCTCAAAATAAAAGTGTTTGCCACGTGGGCGTTGTGGGCGTTATGGGCGTATCCTTTGAAAAATTTCGCTCACTTCCAGATTCTTTAGCAACTTTGTAAGCGATATCTTCATTTTCGCTCAAGCTTCGTTTTGGCAATACACTTAAAGAGTAGGTATACTTTGTCGAGTTCCTCAAGCTTCTTTATGGCAACAAACTTGTGTTTTGATATATTGTAACATTGAGTGACTAGTAGGTTTTGCAATCCTAGAACTATAGGATTTCCTACAGAAGGTACGTTTGAGTTCTTATAATTTTCTCGGCTGTGGTTTCTCAGCTTACCTGATACTATATAGAACTTATTCTTAGACTGATTTGGCCTATTTTTCATGTCAACTTGAAAGTTCTAACGTTTTCCCTAAATTTAAAGTCGATACTTTCTTTTTGCGACGACGGGAATGTTTACTACAGACGTCACACGGACAAACGGATGGACGGACGCGTCTAAATCGATTGGGAGTTTGATGTTGATTAAGGATATTCGACGTTTCTGAAGTTTCCTTTTTAGTATTGAAAATGTCTTGCCGCAAGGAATACCTTCTTATGGTTCAGGTATTGGGTATAAAAAGAAAATATGCACAAAATGAAAATGAAATATTAACAAGTAAGAAAGTTATATTCCGCGGGGGCCGAATGTCGCATACCCACCAGTATCGTATTCTACTCGCCAAATGCTTTTATTTGATACCCATGTCGCTAGAGTTATTACGAAGAAAGTAATCGCGGTGTCGACTATATTCATCTTAAAAGTAACACATTTTTAGGCAGATAATATATCTTCATTTAAGAATGTACAAAATGGTTGTCGTATCTCTTATGATAAATAAGCACAAATTCTCAAACAAGTGAAAAAAAACAGAATTTAATCACTTGTAAGTTTGTGCGGGAATGGCGGATGCTTTCCATTTTCGCACGTAAGGAGTAGACTGCTTCGTAAAATAAATGTAGAAAATTTCAGCCTTCCAACTTTTATAAGAAAGGAGGAGGAACGAGGAAAAATCAAAAAAAATGTTGTTAAAATAAATGGAGTTGCGTTCAGTTTTCGCTCTACTGGGCGCCACGACTACGACCGATTTGCCCATTTTCAATGCCAATCTGTATGCAGATATTTCCAATGTGTCTACCAAATTTAAAATAGATATTGTAATGTTTGCGACCAGGGCAATGCTAACAAGATACAGACACGTGGACGGACAGACGGACAGACATGGCTAAATCAATTCAGAATTTCGCGTTTATCAAGAATATCTATAACTTTATAGGGTCTCTGTAGCTTCCTTTTGGGTGTTACATACATTTTGGAAAAAGACACAATGAGTATACTTACAGTGGTGGGTGTAAGAGCAGCAGAAAATTTTACTCCGTACAAATGTCTCAAATTGACCTCACAAATCTCAAAAATGGATCTCCTTGGAAAACGAAAAAACATGTTACTCTATATTGGTTATATTATATACAAAACAGCTTTCGAATATATTTTATTATTATGTTCCTAAAAGTTAAATAAATGAAATTTTTTAAACGGCTACAAGTTCACAAGTGCAAGTGAACAAAGTAAGCAATCATATGTATGTATGTCGAATCCTATATTCATTGATTCATTAATTTTCTTAAGTCTTAAGGGATATTTCATATCTCATTATACACTACTACACGTTCCCCCAAAACAATGTATTATTATAAATATCACACTAAGCTAAGCTAAGTAAGAATAGAATTCAATCAACATAACTTCGAAACCAATATGTTTAACTTAACAAACATTTATTCACATTGTGTATGTGCACTTGTCATTACATCACCACCAGCATCACACACAACTTTTGAATTTTACTTGTCTTAATGCACATGTCTTCTCTAATTTACAGATCCAGCTATCGTTCATTATATACGAATGCGTTTATACAAAGAAAATAAGAACGAAAGAATTACTGGAATAGTTTTTTGGATTTGTGAGAATCACCAGTCAGTCATGTGTTATGAATGAACAGAAAGGAATAGCGGAATAGCGAAAATCAAAGTGAATAAATGTAATCAATACAAAGATCATTAATAATACTTATATAGAAAAATCCCTATACCTAATCGTCTTCATTCTATTCAATGACAAAGAGTTTTCTGCTTATTTTGCATAGAAAAGCGATATGAACTGTTTTGTAGAGAATAAGGCGGCTAAACAGACAACGCAAACGCTTAAAGTTAACCGTGAAACACAGTTAGATAAAGTATCAACATCGCCATCGTCATTATTGCTGCTATTGTTGTCAATTGTCGCGCACAACAATTGAACAACAACAACAACAACAAAAAGAAAAAAAGGAAACGAAGAAGAAAAAATGTTTTATACGAAAAAAACCATCATTGTCTATAGCAACAACATCAATCAAGCGGACGTTGCCGTTGTCGTTCACGTTATTAGATTGCTTTCACAAACACTCGCTAATCGCAAAGAATCACTTTAACAACTAGTAAAGGTATCGATAGATAATATTACAATAAAAATATATTCACCCTTAAAAACCAAAGTCATTTGTGGTTAGTGAAAGCGCTTAGAATTGGAAAAAGAAAAAAAACAAAACCAGTACGGAACACAAATGACACCTGCTTGACTCCTTTTGTCGTGTTGTTGTTGCTTCAAATGGAAGGAGAAATTCAAAAAAGGCCAATAAGTGATCAAGATGACGAAGTGGAAGAAAATATTAACTTATGGAATTCGGAAGGCGCGGTTAGGGAAGAAAAGATGGCGGAGGAAAAGCATACCGGGGAGCCAGAAGAATCACAAGGTCCACTTAAATCGGATAAAGCTGTTTCTACAGATGGCATCAATTCTTTGGAGGATTTGCAAAGGGCACTTACCTATGAAGCCATTTTTCATAGTCTCCTCGAGAAGAAAATGCAGGCTATGAAACGCGACTGCGAGGAGCGTAAGCGAGCTAAACGGCTAAAACGGAAATCTATTGGCAGAATGTTTTTTGCCCGGAAGCTATTCAGCAGTGTTGAATCGCGTCAAAATTCAACTCTTAGCGAAAGTGGGGAAGATCAATTGTACTCGCGTACGGTACCCACATCACCACACAAGATAAAATCGCCTAAAACTGCCATAAGAGATAAGGCTTACAAACACCGAAAATCTGATGAAATCGAGGTGGCATCGATTACATCACTAACTCAAAGTCAAAGTCGTTCTCAGGGGTCGCGAACGAGAACCAAAGCGAAAACCACTGCCAGTGCTAAGAGATTACCACAACCTGCGCCTTTGGCTGATGATAGTGTGGCTAGCACTCTTAGCAATTCCTCAGAAAGACAAAGTGTCGATCAGAAATTGGCGCAACGACAATTACTGGTCCACGCTCAGACTCATACGCCGATCGATGCGGCCGTTTCAAGTTCCTCGGGCGAATCGAAAAATGCCCCACACGCCAATGGTGTATTAACTAGCTCTGCTGTACCCTCCGCTTCCTTCGTTGAACGCAGCTATGATACAGCATCGTTAGGTAGTGGTTATGAAAATGGGACGGGCGCTCGTTTACATTCCTCCACTTTAGCTGACGGTAGTTTGACATCTATACGTGATAGCATTGAGAGCTTATCATTTGCCAGTTCTCGGTGCACGGTGAGTTTTGGCGCAACTGAAATCATTCCGGAAATCCATAGGGATACGTTGTTGTACGATCGCATTCGAGCGGCAAAGCGTCAGCGTATACTTGAAGCCAAATCAATTAGTGCACAATGCAGCCCAGAGCTGCCACCACGTCTTGTTTTAAAGGCTCTTCGGGCGATGCCCGAAAACGACACAGCTTCTTCACTTACAATAACCGCAGAAGAAAATCAAAAAATGAAAGATATAAGACATATAACTGCCACTGCCCAGCAAGCCAAGCTCGCCCATAGAATTCAACCCGCAACTGGTGAAGTCGCCATAGGAATACCATCTAGCAAGTCGATTGTGCTGCCGCAAAACTTACTGCGCGCTGATAGCGAAAGTCGGCCGGAGAAAATTGAGAAAGAACTTGCAGTACAATCACGTGACATAACACGTCAGAATACTTCAGAAGATAGTGCAAATTTAACAATAAGCACTTTGTTAAATCAGAGTGATTCGTTGTCATTGCATGGTTCAAGAGTTTGGCCCACAGTTGAATTGAATGTGCTTGACAAACCTGTTACACTGGGCGATCGTTTTAAATCAAAATCAACCAGTTTATTAGCCGCTTTGAGTAATGGCCGCGCCCGACCGCCACCTTTGCCACCACCACCCCTGGAATCTGCTACCGTTTCGCCAGCTGCTTTATTGTCGCCTACTACTCTCACACGTAGCGCATTAACCGTCGAACAGCTGCATCAACACCAAAGCGATTATCATCAACGTTTAGTAAATAGCCTTAAATCGTCAATGCCTCCCCAAACATCGCCACCCTGCACTGAGACACCTGAAACGCCCCCGCAAACATTACATATTGTGACGATAGCTAGTTCGTCAGCTTCAACGCAACCATATCCTATGATTACTACAAGTTCCGGTGTTATGCCGATCGATATCGATGCACCATCAATGCTGTCCGAACAAATTTTAACGTTCCGTAATGGTACTGCCAATGGCGCCATTGTTGCCACTGCGGCTCCGTCAAGCGAAACGGCTAAACTGCATCGTATGACTTCAACGTCGACTGGTTCTAGTGTCGCGCCTATTGGCTGTTGTGCTACAACTAAAACTTCTGCACGCGACAAAAGCAAGCAACGTATCAAACCTCTTATACCAACCGGTCAAAGCGGCAGTGATGATGAATATCGTGGTCGCAAACGTAAATACAGTAAGCGCATCCTATGAATAATCAAAAAAATTTAAAAAATTTCATCTAATTTTGCCCTTTACTTTTATATAGAACGTTATCATCGTTGTTCAGATCCAATATTAGTTTATCCCAAACCAAATGGCTTACAACACTGCATACTTGCTATGCCAACCAATGAGCCTGTGTAAGTATAAACACAAAAAGAAAAGGAAACCGAAAACGAAAAGGGAAAAGAGAGTTAACGAAAGTTGACGTTGATTAGCCATAAACCATAGATTACATCGCTATTCAATTATTTAAGTTGTTTCTAATGAAGACAAAATTCTTAGCTATAGAAACAGAAAAGAACGGGAAACTATTATAAATATTATCGTTTATAATAATAATATTGTTTTCCTTCTTACATGTCTTTCTCTTTTGAACGCTTTGGCGTTCTTTTTATTATGTTTGTCTGGGGACTTAATTAATGTATTATGACAAACGTCAAACAAATGCTGTAGACAATATCCTTACAGCGAAGAATACTCTTATGATACGCAACTGCAAATAGAGTCCGATAAAAACGATGACCTGGAAAAGATTGTGCCAAGCAGCAGCACAAGACGAAGACATCGCAAGCATCGGTAAGTACTGTAATTAAATGAAATGATCTAAGACTATTTTGCGGAAGACTCTTTAACGAACGTGTTAAGCGTTAAACATGTACGAAAATGATAGAGAATTTATTACCGATACTGATACAAAGTAGCCTAACTTCATTTCTCATTAACAAGGCCTGGGTCGAGTCGTTCGCTTTGAAGTATGTTTAAAAGTGAAGTTCGTTAATAATCTAACTTTGGTTTTACTATCTAAGATGGAATGGAATAAAAACCGTAAGATTAACAGCAGTATTGGGGACGTTGTGACCGGCCGTTGCTCATAGAAGACTACTATGGGTTTTCATGTTGTAATTCTCACGGCCTTTTATCAAATTTGATATTGCGGAGTAGTAGTTAAGTCATAAAAAACACAAGCAAAAAAAAAAATGCTTGTTTACTTGTGACGTGCTTGTGTGTGTGATGTTCATAAGACGGCTGCAAATTACTATTTGCAAGCAAAACTTTGGTAAAATAATTTTTCGCTCCACAAACTTTGGAAAAATCAATTTGAAAACCAGAAAATTCATTTTCTGTAGAAGAAATGTTAAGCGGATAAATGTTTGACGAAAAAAACATGAATATCTGCGTTCCATAGCTACGGATGTCTTTTAAAATTCACTTATTTATTTATCGTTAGTAAGCAAACTGACAACATTTGTGTTTATTACTAATTGTGTAGGCAATCCATACCACGAGCAAAAAAAAACTACCTAACTCGCCCATGCCTCTAACCCACCAGTTTTACGATTCCTACCATCATCTTTTTTTGGTTCGGAGCACCACCTTTGCTTGTTATACAGTATTCGCCAAACAATTGGCGTCTGATTATGTTATTCTTACAGATCTAGAAGGACATCAGATAAGTAAACTCTCTATTAGATCGATACACATCGATATATCGATTTGCAATCGGTTTTATATACCGCACCATTTATGGCTAAAGTATATTAATTTTTTTGCTGATGTAAGCAATGGCCAGAACAACTTACGATTATTATGATTTGCGAGGGCAATCCGTACTGCGACCTAGCAGACCCATTGGACTCGCCCGTGCCCCTTGCCCTCCGGTTTTAGGATTCTTACGAAGGCCGCCACCTTTTTTTGGTGCAGAGCACCATATCGTGTCTGATTCTGCAGATGGCCTCACATTCACATCGAATGTGATAGGATGTCGCAAGCTTTCCTTCGACAGAATCGGTACCGGAGATATGTAGGTTTTTCAGGCGGAATCTCGGACCCATGACCAAACGTAGGTCGCTCCTTCTTTGTTCCAATAGTTTGTTCATGCTATACCGGAAGATCGTATGAATTTTTTTTTGCTTGAGATTTCCACGCATATTACTTCCAATGACAATCGGATTTTTTCTATGCCCATTGCGATACCACCATATTAATATGGTTTTTTCGTATACCACGCAGAAAGGTTCAGGACCACATTTGTGACTTCGTCTTCCATAACAAAGAAAATTAAGTTAAAATTTGAAAATTCAGCCCATACTTATTATGAGTTAGATTGTGGTCACTTAAATTCTATTATGTTCTTTATGTTCAATTCAAATCGATCTCGAAAGAAAAACATCTGTAAAACTAATTTTCAATTAAATTATCGTTACGTGATTTAAATTAAATTTAATTTATTTATGCAATTGAATTCAATTAAATCGATCTTAATGAAAAGTTTGATTTATCAAGATTTGATCATATTCCGTCGAGTTCAAAAATGCATTCAATTGAAATCAGTTGTATGTAATCCTCAGTTCGATTCACTCAATTTAGTTACTTTTAGTTAAATTTGCTTAAATTTTAATTTTAAATACAATTAAATTTCTCGTCGTCATTCATCGTTCAATTCAATTCAATTCAATTCAATTAGATTCAATGCGATTGAAGGGCATGTTTATGACTGTCTTTATAGTTTGAAATATTAATAAAAAAATTTCAACATTGATTCAATTTTTACCCCATAGAATAAGTGAAACGTTAAATTAAATTTTTTTGCTAACAAAGAAATTGTTACCTTTAAATTTAATGGTCGATGATGATAAGTCATTAAATCCATATATATATATATATATATATATATACAAACACTTTTTCATTTCCGTTCTCTCCCCTAAACGTTTCTTCTTTTTTGTTTTTTTTTTCTTTTTTTCTATTTATTGTCACAAATCGCACTTTGTGGAGAAAACACCTTGACCCAAATTTTGAACACGTAAACGCTACACAAGAGTAAACGTATAATTAAACTCTACAATATAGTAGCGAGAGTGAGGGAAAAATATATTAAAAAAAGAAATAAAAAAAAAGATGAAATAAAGTAAACGACTGAAGAACGACGACAGTAGCTGCAGTAATAAACAACAATAACAAAAAAAAAATAAATAAAAAAAATATTCATATTTTAAATAACAAATAAATTGAAAAAACTATATACGCCTTAGGGGGTATCCTGCATTTCTTTTACTTAAACCGAAAATATATGCACAAAATATTGCTCATGCATTTTGACGTTACAGCCTTACTTGGCTGCAGATTGCACTTCGATATTTTGTATTATACTAAAAATTGTAAACTTTATAGAAAAAGGGGGCGTGATTGTGAGTAGATTTGTTTCATTTGTGACGGAGAACTATATAACGAAGTTTGTACACTTTAACCGGATATCCTTAAAAGAGATGACCAAACAAGCAGACATCATCTTAAAATTTCTACTTGATCAAGTGCCTTCAGTTATTGGTGATAGAAACTATTTAATATCTAAGAATCCAAAATAGTTGGATAGATAGACAGGTACTGTTAGAAAATGTCAACCGTTTCGCGCGACCAAGAGTCTTCAATTAACGGTGACTTAGACAATCTAATAGAGGAACATCTAAAATAATCGGATGGACTTACAGACATCACTGATCAATCTCATCGTTTACGGTTGATCAAGTGTCTTCAGTTATCGGTGATACGAACTATCTAAAATCTAAATATACAAAATAGTTGGATGGACGGACAGACATCATTAAATAATTTCAAAATTTTCGTCTAATTAAGAATCTTCAATTATCGGTCATTTCTAAAACAATCGGATGGACGGACAGACGTCATTCAAGTATTTTAAAATATTTAACTGATCAAGGGTTGTGAATTTTCGATGATACACATTATCTAATATCTACAATAATCGGGTGGACGGACAGACATCATTAAAGTATTTCAAAATATTGGGCTGATCAAGGGTTGTTAATTTGCGATGATACATATTATCTAATATCTATAATAATGGGATGGATGGACAGACATCATTAAAGAATTTCACAATATTCGCTTCATCAAAAGTTGTGAATTTTCGATGATACATATTATCGAATATCTACAATAATGAGATGGGCGGACAGACATAATTAAATAATCTCAAATATAATATGAAAGGAAGCTGCCCTTTACTAATGTTATAAACGGAAGTGCGGAATGAGTACACACTTCAGCCGCAAGTGCTAGAAAGACGAAAAATACTTCTATTTTTTTTTACAAATTATTGAAAATAACAAAATTACTGGCATGCAAAGCTTTACAGGGTTTAGAAAAATCCTTTGACGATATAATAGAAAACACAAAACTATTCAGCCAATCAATCAAAAAAAAAGAAAAAAAAAAGAAGAAAAACCGATAGTAGTTTCAACAATAACCGTACAGTATAATGGTCAAATGGAAGCGGAAGCGGAAATATTAACAACTACAAAATAATCTTGAACATGAAAATAAAAACGATAAACAATTCATCCGAAAATATAATAAAAATATACACAACACATTATCAACGAAGTAATGGTTATGAGGAAAATAGAAAGATAAAGCGAAAAAGAGATGGAGATAAAGATATAAAGAAGAACGTAAACGGAAACAAAGGGATGGAAGTTTACATTCTCCAGGGATTTTAGATCGAGCACATCATATTTTCTCTGCTTTCCTTTTTTTTTTTTGTTTCCTTTCGCGTTCGTCTACGAATAGCAGGCATAGAGCTCTGTACAGACCTTCATTTTGTGCTGTGGCTCGAGTGTTTATTTATTTGTTGGTATTATTGGTAATGTAAACTATACCACCGTCATATTGCGAAACAGAAGAGCAGCTGGATGTACTAAACAGGGGTCCTGTATTTTATTTCCGCTACTGTTTACCGCCATTTCCGCTTTATATTCTTCGTTGAGTTGCTAAAAATACTGTAAATGAAATTATTTTGTTTTTCTCGTCCGTTTTCCTTTCTGTTTTTTTTTTTTTTTTTTTTTTTTTTTGTTTATTTTCGTTTTATTTCCAACAAAATGCTATGTAACTTCAACCATAACAATAATTGCTCTTGTAAACAAGCAAACAGTTACTAAGTAGTGACAGTTTTAGTTGCTTTGTTATATTCAAAGTTATTTGTATTGATGCGATTTTCGTGGCTTCGTTAATTATACTGTTAGGCATGAAATGAGAATCAGAAAAAAGAAAAAAAAGTTAACAAACTAAAGTGAGTTAGGATGCATCGTTCAATAATATCTACAAATTATTTGAGTTCAATACGATCTTAGTGGGAACGCTTTACTTAAAGTTCAACCAAAAAGTTATAAAGAAAATTTCAAAGTCTAAGGTCATAAGGTTTCTTGAAACAAGGCAATCTCTCTCTTGCAACTAAGAAGGCTTAAGTGTAAGAGATAAGATACGAACTCCCATTGAATATTCGCCAAGAATTGAAAAATGAATTTCGCAATCAAAAGACGTGAACGTAGGCCTAGTGGTATTAATATAGAAGAATATTCGATTAACAAATTTTATCTTCCACTATAGTAAATCTGTGGAAATTTGATTAGTTAGCGAATATTTTATGGTAGCCCTTAGCAGGACAACAAAGTGCGTAGAATGCCATGCATTCTTCACATGGGAATGAATCCTTAAATAACTTTACGTAAGTCTTCGGCACTATTCGATTAATAATCAAAAGAAACAAAAAAAGATGGACTTGGCGTAGCATACATTGAATAGCCACTCTCTTAAGCATGGACATACACATCTCTTAGTTAGAGGGAGACGGAGAACATTTTTCAACTTTAATAATAATTTCCTACCTATTGTGAGTTATCTTTATAACTCTCAGGGTCTTCGAAGGATGTAAATAACTGAGCTTTCTAAACAAGTGATGATCACGTTAACCGCTATTCCTATTTAACAGTACTAAGAACTTAAAAGCCAATAGCAGACAGTATGGTATGAGGTAAACTCTTTTCAATATTCAATATTCGGACATTAAAGATTTGTAAGGACAGATTTCTTTTTGTCTGAGATTGTATGCATAGCACTATAACTTCACGCTACCTGAAGTATTATCTAAGAGTTTAAAAAGTAAGTTCACATACCAAAGATGTCAAAAGCCCAAACAGGGTACGGTTGGGAACAGCCCTCATGGCAATTTTCATAGTAATTGTAGTTAGCCTTACTTGGGGGTACGTTAAAGGTATGCAAGGTATAGATGCCCCAGTGTAGGCACAAGTATTTCTGAAGAGCAGAAATAATAGGAGCTTCCCGCATGTATTTTGATCAGTGTAGACAGATGGTAAGCATGGGACGCTCAAGATTGAATTTTCGCCTTCCATCACAATCTGTTGCCAAAGTCCGTGAAATATTTTTAAAATCTCCATCTTATCCTAATCATCGGGTTTGGTTTCGACGATTTAAAAGTGATGAAATCAACGTCAATGGCAACGGAAAAGGACGACGGAGGAGGACCAAAAAAGTTTGAAGACTTGCTTTGGAAGACTGATTAGACGATAACCCAACTTAAACTCTCAAAAATCTTGCGAACAGCTTAGTAAATAGTGCATCAAATGTTTCTAGACAGAAAGACTCAGAGAGAGAGAGAGAGAAAATGGCTGCGGTCGTTCCCAACCTACTTACCAGACACAGCGCCTTCTGATTACCACTTCTTCGGATCGATATAGCATGGTTTGCCAGGCGCACGATTTCGAAATGCTGAAGTGGTACGAACATGGGCCAATGATTGCATCGCTGCCCAATCCATATTGTTTTTTCAACACGGTATCGCCATGTTGCCAGAAAGATGAGAAAAAATTGCAGAAATTTATGGAAAAATCTTGCGTCAATTTTTCCCAATAAATGCGTTTTTCATGTGCAAAAATGATCAAAATACATGCAAGCAATTAATATATTGTAACCAAAAATTAATAAGTGAATGAAAGAATAAATCAGGTCTATCTAGCCTTGTTGCGCCAACTTTAGCAAATCCATAGAAGGCCAACGAAAAAAAAAAAAGAAGAAAGACAGAGGTCTCTAAGGCTTTAATGTCGGCATATCATTCATCGTGAAAACACTTACGCCAAATATGTGGTGAATTATATGTTACTGTGTACCACTGGGGTAATCAAACCATCAAAAACAAATCAAAGTTATGCTATATACAGATAAGGAAAGAAACAAAAATTAATGCATAAATAAATAAAACGGAAAAGAAGAAAAAGCAAATAAACATATTTATATCAGAAACTTACAGTGATGTGCAAAAATAGATCATGTCATCTTTTCACACATCTCTCATACATTTTAAATAAATCCTACTAAACCAAATATCTGCCCCTTTGATGAATAGTCGTTTGACATTTTTCTGAACTTCTAAGATTTCTTGGCCTGATTATGAACTCAAGCACTTAATTTTCATGGACTTGTTTTCCGTCCACTTTGCACATGGCATGGCATCGCATATACAACGATTATTATTTTTATCAGTTTTCTACACATCAGTGAAGGATGAGGGCTATTTTCACTTTGTCAAAACGTTTGCAACGGCCAGCAGGAAACATCAGAGATCCTACAAAGTATATATACTCTTGATAGACATCAAATTCTAAATCGATTTCAGCATGTCCGTCTGTCCGTCCGTCCAATGTCTGTTGTACACATTCTCCTATTCCCAAAAATAAAGCTATCGACTTCAAATTTGGCAAAAACATTGGAAGTTTTTGCACGCAGTTTGGTGTTGAAAATGGGCCACATCGTCGAAAAAACAAGTCCGCAGCACCACGTACACTATGAACACCTTTGTTTTTAAGAAGGAGTAAAAAATGGAATTTTTCTTATTACTCATAAACTACTGCAGATAAATGTACAAAAATTTGAATACATATTCTATGGGCAATGCCGTAGCGCCTGTACAAAAATTGGCAAAAATTGACCACGTCCACCCAGTATTACACTGTGTCAAATTTTGAATTTTTTTTCAATGGCTTTATAAAGGGCATAAATATCTTCAAAAACCGTATAAATTTTATAATTTGTTTGCCAATTTCAAATTTGGAGTCCACCTAAACATGTCTGTCTGTCCAACTATGTAGTACCTGTGGTAAACCTTGTCAATATCGCTTGCAAATTCAGAAATAACTTTGGAAGTGACTTAAAATTTTCCCATGACACGCCTATAACGTCGAACCGCTTAGGCGGCAAAAGATTTTATTTTAAAAATAGAAAAAATTACCCGCTCGCACCTATTATAGAGGGTGAAAATTTAATTCTTTTACTTTTTTTGTCTTTTTTAGAATAATGATGATGGGTGTAAAAGATGCGGTCACCACCGAATATAATTTTCTTGCTTTTTTACTGTTTTTAAATTATCCATATAGACTGTTATCCTTAACCCAAGGTTAAAGTACCCTATAATAAGATCAGGATCATGGAAAAATAAAACCATCTATTGATACCAAATGCCATGAACTTTTTCTTTTCTTTTTATTATCCATAAAGAATGTTATCCTTAACAGTTATCCTTATAAAGTACACTTTAATAGGATCGGTCTTATTAAAATCATGGGAAAATAAACATGACATACATATATACATAACTATTTATATATATAACATGTGTACGAGTGTTTAAACTGCATTATATATACGTTATTTAGATAAAGCAGTTTTTCAAGTCTCTTTTTAGTGTTTCCAAGAGATGGAACAATAACACTCCGAGTTAATACGATCTTCTTCTAAAAGTCAGCAAGTGAACAGCAGACGATTCATTGTGCTGTGTAGAGAAAGTCCAATGCGAACACGAAGTTTATTGCCTAAACGTTGTTAAAGTTACTGTCGATAATCTCTAATAACAACATTTTTTTTTTATCGATTATTTCTTCATTAACATTTCAGTTTTTTAGTGTTATTTATTATTCACTCTGCTGTGTTCTGTGTATGTGAATGAATTGAGAACTCAGTTGACATAATTTGTTAAAAATGACAAAAAAAAAAAAAAATAGCAGTTGAAAATAGGTAGTCGAACTATCAACTTATAATAGGATTCTTGTATTTTTTTTTTTTAATTTACTTTCACACACGTACGCGGGTCTTTCAAACACATACACATAATGTACTTAACAATTGTAACTAACGCTCATTTAAGAACGCAACGATCCATTATCGATAAAGACTTTGAAGCTCGCAGCAAATGGAGGAAACGCCATACCTGGTATGCCGCTGCGCGGGAGCAAGCTTCCTATGAGATGTTTCGTGCATATAACGAAGTGCAACAAAAGTATGGCGAAACATTATTTAAAGAGTACGTTAGAGAACGTCACTTAAACGAAAACGTTTATCGAGATATAAAGGCCGAAAATTTAGACTATGAAATGTTTGGTAAATTTGCAAACATGAAAAGGCACATGGACGAGGAAAATCACATAATAACCTTCTATTATAACGATAGCACAAAATGCGTTCAATAATCATTGGTTTTAAGTGAAACTAAATTATTGTAAATGATGTGTGAAAACGTAAAATAAAATAATTTTATTTATATAAGAGAAACTTTAGCTTTTAAATGCTATTAAGTTTCACCACTTGATGAGGAAGGAAATTGTATGCGCCTCAGGCTGAAGATACCATCATCGAAGACCGCAAAAATTATTTTTGCGGCTTTCACTTGGCCGATTTGGGACATATTTGCACCGATTTTTCCAATGATCTCTGGGTCACTTATGAACGATGTATTTACGGAATGAGGATTAGGATTTTCCCGGGTTTTCGGGAATAATTGCGTCGGTTTTTAGGTGTTCTCAATATAGCAATGGGGGGGGGGAGGAGGGGGGGGAACTCATGGCATATAAGTCTTAGCCATAAACAGATTTTATATGTCTCGCAAGAACCGCGAAACTATTATCTCCTCATGCGGAAATAGGCGAACAAAGTAACAAATATTAAATTGCAAAAGCATTTGGGACTTGTTGTAAAAAGACGAAAAACAAAACTCTATTATGGATACTGAGAATGATCGTTACTATTACGAAAATTTGAACTGAAAAAGAACAATTAAGTTCTTATCATTTGAAATATTTCGATATAAAAGACTTTTGGATGTTGTCGTGGTGTTATACGATACCTGCCATGAGTCTTTATGTGGCATTTCATGTTCAAAATTAGACCAAGGAAGAACTTGTTAATAGAGGCGTGGCCGCACTAATCGGTCATCATTTTTGCGACAGTGAGTGTTTCAGTACCGTATAAACGGACGATCGTACAGACGGACAAAAGGAAGTAGGGACGATAGGCACAAGCTTTGCAGACTTTTAGGCGTAGTATTCATTGAATTCCAACTCTTTTGACAGACATTGTGTAGCATAATGTTGCACTATCTTAGCCAATGTGAATAGTAATTTTTTGCGTCGTTTACACGCACCAGAAATTGTCTGCTGAGATCTTTTGATGAAGATAACATGAAGTGTAACTTTGATAAATCGTCCAGTCACCAATGGCAAGGTCGGCTTAGGGCTGCCTACAGGCACAAGTAGTGAAAGCATAATTTGGACTTTCTACTTTCTATAATATCATATGCTTTCTTATGGCTGCATGTAAGTCAGTGGGTGGGTCACACCTATTCTCCAACCTTATCTGTGGCATTTTATAAAGATTATCGACAAGAAAGTTACCTCGTCTCAAATTTGTTACTTTGATAATTCCAAGGACCTGCAGTCAAGCTTAAGTAAGGAAATACATACCGACTGGTCTATATCAGCTCAACATCCATATAAGAAATTTACGGAAGCCACTTTAACAACCAAAAAAGAAGGTTTTATAGCTTTCTTACAATGAAAGGAAAAGTAATCGAATTATGTTCTAATCTTTAAGAAGGTTATTAAGCGCACTTTTAGATACTTAAACAAAAAAAAATTGGTTTGGAAAAAAATTAGCTGATGACCACACTAGTGTCATTGCAGCCTTTGTACATCTGCCGAAGGTAAAAACGAAGTGGGAGAGAAAATGGCAAGAAACTGCATAAGTCTATAGCCATGTTCATAATTACTTCTACAAATTTTATACCAAACTTTTAATTTCTTGTTAAAAATATTGAACGACTCCCACTCAGTCTCAAATCCACTTCAGGATGAATCGATGAATCTGCAGTGAACACCTGCTACAGACATTCGTTAATGTTAGTTAGAGGAGTTGGAAAGGAGGTAAGACTTTAGTTTGCTACTTCTCAGCAGGGACTTACTTAGCATAGATTAGGGAGGAGCGAATACTGAATTTAAAGGAAACCCTAAAATTCCAAAAAAAAGTATCTCTTCCGCATAGTCAACTTTTCCCTTGATATTCGCGAAGATTCAAAGCTCAATTGAAAAGGGAAAAGGTGGTGAAAACTTTGCAGTGTGTCCCTCCTTAAAAATGATAACGAATGAAATAAGGTTTCACTCTTTAACACGACACGCATCACTTGTAAGAGCTACCGTCTAGAAGTTCTATCCATTATGAATTTTATCGTAAAAAACAATATATTCGATATTTTGTAGTTAGCAAAGTGAATCGTGTGTTGTTGATTTACTGAATTGTTTTAAGAAGAAGAAGATAATATCGATTTGACATTTCAGTTCTAGTTTAGGAAATAAATATCATTTAAAGCTAGCTAGTCGAACGAGCGGACGCATATATATTTTGTTTTTTTTTTTGTTTTCCCCTTACTGCAGATAGGATTTTTTCAAGACGCATCATATACATGGAATTAATATTTCATGATCAGTTAAGAACTCAAAAGAAATTTAATAGCAATATACACGTTCATCGTCGTTTATGGAAGCGTCTTTATAGCTGGTATCCCGTTGAACAGAATCGTCTCTATTCCGAAATGGATCGCGTATATAAGGAAGTTCGTGAAAAGCACGGTGATATTTTCTTCAAACAATATGTTAAAGAGCGTCGTTTAAATGAACGCATCTACAGAGATGTAAAGGCTGAAAATCTCGATTATGAAATGTACGGTAAATATGAAAAGATGAAAAGACGCATGAATGAAAATAATCAATTGCCGTTTTTCTATTGCGAAGATTCTTCTAATTGCCCGTGAGATATATGTATATATAAGTTTTAAATGCTAAACTAAATTGATTGAAAAGAAGTAATAATAACAGTATAATAAAATACGTATCACATCTATATATATATATGTCGCATTAATATTGAACTTAATTAAAACGCGTTCCTAGCACATATATAAAGAAGTAAACAGAAGATGCAAGTTCCAAAAAACCAAATAAAAGAACCGATCATGAGCATTATCATCAGTTTCGAACTTTCATCTTTGCTGCTGCTTTTCATACAAGCAGTGATATTAAGTGAATAATACACTGTAACCCATACCGAGAACGAGTTGAGTATACGTAATGTAGGAAGGCGAACTGTAGTGTAGAAAGACGATAAGAAATAAGAAGAGAGAGTGAGACAACAAGAATAGAAGGCTACGCTGTTAGCCTCTTGACAGTGATAGTGTAGTAAAAACCAAGGATTAATCATGTAACTGAAAGTTAAATTTTTCGTACGCGATTATTTCTTATGTTTTCCCATTAATTATCGGGGTGCAAGCAGACCAACTGAAGTTTTCATTGAAAATTTTATCGCTGTTATTCATACACAATGTTGCCAACATTATGTATTAATAACCCCGAAGGTAGACTGTTTGAAAGTTTTGACAGTCAGTCTTGAAAGGATTTCTCTTCAAGTACATTTAAGTCTCTTTACGTCTAACATCCAATTGTTACGGTACTCGAGTTCACTTACCTATCTTTTTATCAAGAAGATTGTCTGGCTGTCCACCTTCCTATCCCTTCATCTCTCAATTTACGCATTCGTATGCATTTATTTCTTCGGCCATTCCTTTGTAATTCGACATTGGTCCTTTGGAACGAGTATTTTCCCGTTCCCCATATGGATGCATCCATTCAGCTATCCGTGCACGCTTATATGCCCGTTTTTATGAGTTCACTTGCTTGTCTATTACTATCTTCGTACCTTAGGTCATTTATTTATCTATTCATTTATTAATTGTTTGTTTGCCTTCTTATTCATCCATTCCATGCTTATTCAGCAATGTCTTATAAGGCCGTTTTTCATTCATTTATCGATTTAGTTATAAATTTCTATGTCCTTCTTTTCCTTTACATTCGATTTTCCTCGTCTTTACTTCATTCATCCAATTGTGTGTTTGTGGCTGACTCATCCTTGGTCATAGCTATAATGAGCTCAGTCGGTAAAGACCTAACGCTTGATGATTTGGGCACACATCCGCTACGTTGTCGCCTTTCCCTATCTCTTTCGTCACTTCTTGCCAATCATCATCATGTTACACGCACAGCAGACAGTGACAGAGTTGCTAAACACATTAGAAAAAAAACCAAAAAGAGGAAAAGCAATGTTCGGATGTCCGCCGATTTATCTGTCTAGCAGATTATTGAATTGTGTTTCTAGTCGTTCCCCGACTGCGACACTATTAGCCTATTTATTCAAGTATATGCTAGCCATCCCTCTCGTATTCATGAGCTTTCTTGTTCCTACTTAGTTGTCCAGGTCGCCATTTGTTTGTCCCCATGTCCACCACTTTCTATATGCCTAAGACTGATATAGAGAATTAAAATTTATTACACATTCTTTCGATCATGTGAAATTCGGTCGAGTGAGGTTAAAGCTCGACAACATACGTGCCCATAATGGAGAAATAAGAAAATGTTGATATGAATCTTGAAATTTTTCGCAGACATCTCGAATCGGCTCAACAGTTTCGTTAAATTTGTTATTTCCCTAAGGTCGGCTGTAGATAACTAAGATTTCACTGGTATCTTTGCTTCTTCTTCTATTCAGCAAATCAAAAGCCGAAAATTCGCTGAGATGTGTAAAGATCATACCACGTTGAATACATCACAAGAATCCTTTGTTCGTTTTCACTCAACGTTGTTTGTTTCTTTGAGACCTAATAACAGATACAGAAAGAAAAATTGTGACTGAAAAGAAAGCTTTCTTACCTCAAATAGGATAGATGTTATTCAAGGTGAGCGAATTGCATCGAACTTCTTTTTCAATAATTCCCTATTTTGTCATATTGCGGTTGTATTCAACTCGTGTAATTTATGCTTGAGGTAAGTCACAAAGGGATCACAGATATTGAGAATACAGCAAAGCGCAATTGCCAAAAGAAATTTCTTTAACAGACATTTATTCGGTCGCTAAACTCCGTAAAATGATTGCCGGTTAACTCCAGTGTATGATAAGTTTGTTATGACTAAATGGAAACTTTGCTTAGAAATCGAGAAAGAAACAAAACTTGAAGTTTCGATCGCACCAACCGTGGATTTGCATACCCTGACGCACACGATAGCTCCAATTGCTAATCAATCCGTCCAACATTAGTCTCGTTAAGCCTGCGATAGCCTAACGAATGTTTGCTTCCATATACACCAAAATTTCTGGCTTCTCAGCACAAATCTGAGCTTCAATTAAGCCTCAACGGTAAAAATCGATGGATATTAAGTTGCATAACTGCTTCGGCTAATTCACAAATCCACGTCCCTGGAGAATATCCGGTCGCCAAACTTGATGCTCAGCAAATTGGACATAGTACCACCTTATGGAACATTTGTAGATTTTTCCTGCTCCAACAACGACAACTTTGTATATTGACAAAGCCACTAAGACATAACGCAACTAATATTGGATAGAGAGTAATTAAGCCATCGTGTGCGTCAGAGGTGAATATTTGAAGGAAATTTTTTTAATTATATAATTTCGTTTAATATGCAATAGTTTTACTTATACGGACCTTTAAAAATAAGGCGTTGTATGGCGATTGGTCAAAAACGTGGACTGATACGGATGTCCTTCGGTCAAAGCACATCAGCGTACCAAAATGCAGAAAAAAAGATTTCAAAAATTGTTAGCTATACATTGAACACAGAAACAGACAACAGGGAGACAGACAGACAGACCAGCTTACATTTGTATAGAAAACGATGAATCTGGATCGATCAGTATAATAAAATATCGGTCCCTTTTAAGCCTTTTTGGTTTTTACATACTTCCATAAAAATATAATACATCCTGTGCCACAATTGGTGTAAGGTGTAACAAGCATAACTGAAAAGACTGTATTCGTACACAAGACGAACCCGTAACAGTGGAGTAAAGAATTTTTTTTCTCATTCATAATAAAAACTTTTTATTATAACATAAATAAATTTTTCTTATTTCAGACATCATCGCCATAAAAAACGTCATCGGCATAAAAAACCGAAAATTTTAGTACAAGACTTAGAGACGCAAGTAGTAAAGGTAATAGCTAACTAACACATCGATAACTACTAAAAAAAAGCCCTTAAAGGAAAATTAAATGAAATATGTTTTGTTTACAAACGTTCAGGTAATCGATCCGGATGATTTACCACAACGTGCTCGCTGGACCATTATAGCCACAGCATGTTTACTATTGCTTATGTGCCTCATGTTGGTCGGCATTACATTGCGTATGGCACCGATCATTGATGAAATGGGTAAGTGCTTGATAGTGCAACACTTTCAACTATACTTTAGCTTTCTTTTTAGCATTTTTTGTCATAACTCTTTACGAAAAAAAAAAAAAATTTTTTTAGCAAAAAAAAAAAAAATATTTCCTTTAAATTTATTACTTTTGAGTTTTGCTTCAATTTCAAAGAAAAAAAAAAATAAATAAATAAAAAAATGGAACATTATATATTATAAAAATGATTGCGTGTCTCTGATCATAAGCAGAGATTTATGTACATGACCTTTACTAAAAGCTTTCTAGATTTTAAATATTAGAAAGAAAATTAGAAAAGCAAAAAAAAAAAAGAAAAAAAAACTGAAAATATTTTAGTTCATATATGGAATGCTATACTAATTAGTTTTAAAATGAAAAAAAAGAAAAAAAATTTCTCTGAAATTCTTAATTAATTTAAAGCATATTGAGAAACTTTATCAACTTGGTTTAATATTTTCACAAAAAAAAAAAAAAAAAAAACCAAATTATTTATCTCGTTCTTTAATTTTTTTTTTTTTTTTAAATAGATATTTTAAGTTTTTCAAAAGTTTACGTTCACATTTCTGTTTTCATTTCTGTTATAATTAACCGCTCAGTGTTGCTGTGAGAAAATCTAATTTCATGTTTGTTGTTATATTTCTCATTTTATATTTTGTTTTGAAAACAAACAAAAAAAAATCAACAACAAACGTGACAAACAATACTATTTCTAGATTTCGAAACTAAATGTAAGTACAATAACAATAACAAAAACTCAAATATCTCTTCTCTGTTACCATTTTATCCAATTTTATTAAATAATATTTATTCAAGACCGTAAACTTACTCTCTAGCTTTAAAAATTTCATTTCAAATTTTTAAAAACTTTTTTACCGCGTCCTTCCATTAAGAAAACGATATATTTTCCGTAAAGGCATTGAGCTTTCTTTTTTTTTTTTTGATATAATTGACGAAAGCATTGCGAAATAATTTTCATTTACATTTTTCATCATTTTAATCTTCACTTTTAATTGAGCTTAATTTCCTCAGTTAACTTGTGAAAAGCATATAAAAAAAATTTTCAAATTTCATTATCTACGCATTTTTTTTAAAATTTTTTTTTTTTTAGGTTATGTTATGGAATACTTTTTAGCTAATTTTACTATGCGCTACTTGTGGTACAGTCTGTTTCGTGCTGAGGTGTGTGACACTATATCGACCAACCCAGAATCATTTTCTCAATTTGTCTTCACATTTCATCGACTTTTCGGTTGTTGATTTGCTGAAAAGCAAAAGAAAAAGAACCATTTTCTTAATTTATCTTCACATCTCACCGAATTTTCGGTTGTTGATTTGCCGAAAAACAAAAGAAGAAGAAGAAGAAGAACAATTTTCTCAATCTATCTCACGGACTATCGATGCATTTTTTTGCTCAATCCACATGTAGCATTTAGACCAATTTTGGGCCCAAAGAAAAACGTTTTTAAAATTAGATCACCCCTGCCCATATAAGATCTTTTTTCAAAAAAATGATTATATGAAATAAAAAAAATTTCAAAATTTTACCGGCAAAAATCATTATACAATATTTTTTCGCAACACAAAAAGTTGAACAATTTTGGATCGCAAGTGTAAATTTTTTTGAATCCCCTCTAATATAACCGATCCTCTTAGATTGGTGCCTAATTGTCATCTGATATACAAGTTCACTGCACCAAGTTTGAAAATCAATTTCTATAACCATCACCGAAGAACTCGTTTTGTCAAAACATCGTAAAGTATTCTTGATGAGCATCAAATTCTAACCCGATTTAAGTTTGTCCGTCTGTTCGCCTGGCCGCAATAATGAAGCTATGGACTTCAAGTTTGGCAGAAACATTGGAAGTTCTTGCACGTAGGTTGTTCTCAAAAGTGGGCAAAATTAGTCGAAGGATAAGCCTACGATGCTACGTAAGCTGAGAACACCTCTGCTTTCGAAGAGGATTAAAAAATTGATTTGTCTGCTCATCACTCATCAACTGCAGAAGAAGATAAGTCTACAAAAATTTGAATGTATATTCTATGGATGATGCTGTAGCACCTACGCAATATTATAGTGAATTAAATTTTATTTATTTTTTTTTTTACAATACTTTTATAAGGGATAGCAACATTTTCAAAAATCCCGTAAAGTATACTAATTCTTAACCAGTTTCAAATTCTTAATGCACCTAAGCAATGACATGGTTCATCTGTTTTAGTGTATGAGTAACGAGCAAGAAGTAGCGAAGGTCTTCTTCTTTTTGTTCGATTGTAGGCGATGTTGCATTTCCAAGTCTATAGACGATGTCCGCGTTATTACCAACGAGAGATTGTTAATTAGACAGATGGGTAGACGAACAAACGCACATACATAGACGCATTTGACACTTTACTCGGATAGTGTATACTTTATGGGGTTGTTGAAGCTTGTCTCTAGGCGTGGAGAAGTTTTTCCCTTTTGGTGAAGGCACTAAAGTGTCGCTCGTAGAATGTACGTTCAGTTTTTTGTAGTTTCATTTGTTTTAGCTCGTGACTGATAGGCAAAACACCAATTTTTTTTGTCGCCTTTGAAAAAGAGAGGTGTTCTTTGTTTAGGCGGCACTGTAGACGGGTCCTTCGACCGATTTAGCTTATTTTCATTACCAACATGCATGGGGAAATTTTCAATATTTTTGCAAATTTGAAGACGAAGGCTCCCGTTTTGGGGCCGAGAAATTGTTTACAGCACACCTTAGAAAGACAGACAAGCGAACAAGTTTAACAAGCTTCAAGAAATCTTTTTACTTTTTCTTAAATATGAATGAGGGAAGATTGCCTTTATGTGCAACACGGTGACGATCAATAATCAGTGCGGAAAGACAGAGAGATGGGAAGATGACTGCTGGCCAGTGTGGGTTTGTGCCGAATCGCCTTTATTCACTGATCACATACTGTAACTACGACCGAGGCAAGAACTTCGCGCTGAGATTTGAACCCACGATCACTGGCTTGATAATCGCGATTTTTACTTAGTCGGCTACTGGTGCTGAAAATGATTCTTCATGGTTCGCATACACCGGCACCAACTTCATATGACGATACCACAAGTAAAGTAGCGTATACGTGTATGTAATGTGCTCATAAAATTGTGAATTCAAAATTATTTAGAATCTATTGTAGCGTATTTTTTATCGAGCGATTAACTTTCAATACTGAAACTATTTTTATATATATTTTTTTTTAATTTTCAAGATATTGTTATGTATGTTGACAAAGAGCGAGAGTTCTAGCAATGAGCGGAAATGCCGAGATGCGTAATGCTTTTTAATGCCTCCATGTGTCCTCTGGTTGAAGGATTAGTCATATAATGAAAAACGTTTTTAATCAATCCATAGCTAAGGGAAATTTGTGAATAAGCGAACCGTTTGCTGCCCGCCACGGGTATTCCAGGCGAATAGCTAGCAAAAGCTTTCCTAAAGCATAAATAATAGCTTGCAAGCTTTAATAAGCATCATGATACCGTTTAACAGAAAATGTTACGAAATTTATGTAAAATTTTTAATAGATTTAATGGACTACTTATCTGTAAAAATTTTCCTACAAAGCTTTAAGCTCCCGCGGTGCTTGTATCTGCTAAGCTAGAAAACTTTGCCTAAAAAAGTGTCCTGGTCCTTGCTAAGTTTTATAACTTATTTAGTACAACATTTTTTTCATTTTTTAGACCAAAAATTTTTTCCCAATTCTTTGGACCTAAAATTTCTTCTCTTACACGCATTACAAGCATTTTTAAGTGCTTTCGGTGTTTTTTTTTTTACTCTTATAATCCTTCATAAAAAAAGGGTCTCTTACTATGGCTCTTTTTTTTTCTCGTTAATATTATGAAGAAAAGCTTGTTTTCCTGAGCATGTGTTCAAAGTTGAGCACTGAGCAGCTTTTGAGCACTTTTGAGCTCAGAGCCTATGAATCGCTTATGCTTACGCTCGTTACGTTTTGTTCTTTTTTTTTTTTTTTGTTACATCATCGAACCCAACTCATTAAGCATCATTCGTTATATTATTTTTGTTGTTGCTTTTATGGTCGAGAGCTCTCCCATCGCATTTGAATATTGTCGCCAGTGCTTGTGTGCGTAGTTAAGTAGGCCAACATATCACATATCACATGTTGCGCTTTTTTGTTTATTAATATGACATACATACAATCATATGAAATTTGTTTTTTTTTATGTAAGAATTTCGCTAGTAAGGTGGGGCGTATTATGTTTGCATATCTTTAAAGGACTCGTTTATTGTATGAAATATGTTTTCAATTTTAATATTAAAATAATTGTCGTGTTTACTGTCGAGAGGGTACCTGAAAATCATTTTTGCAATTATGTTATAGTTTTTTAAATGAAGTCTAAGTGGAATTTTTTTTTTTTTTAATAAATTCCCGTTTAAGGCTGTGGTGGAATGAGCGCAACCAACCAGTAATTACTGGCCGCTTTACGTAAACAAAAAATTTCTTTATAATAATGTGTCTACGCATAAGTAGCAAGCAATTTGATCCCTTATGTTAAGGTAATGTCCTCTATATTGGGGTTAAGTTCGATTTCTGTCGTCAGTCGCGATTGGAGACAATTAAGCATCGAATGACATCCGTAGTGAGTGCTTGTTTAGGACTGAGGACATTTTGGATACTAGCATCCGTGCAAAGAACTTTAACGGACCATTTTTCTTACGGCATTTTTCTCGCACGTAAAATACATCTGTTTTAGTTGTTTGCTTGAAAAAGCATTGCTTCCTTTTGCGTGGTGTAATTAAGTTTTTGTTGTCATGTCTGAAAGGGTATGCGAGTGTATGCAATGCAATTTCCGAACATAAAATATTCGTCGTTTAATCTAAACAATGTTTGGACATATAGAAAGCATATAGTTTGAAATCTGCAAAAACAAGTAAGAACACTATAGCGGCCACGTCACACTATCAAATATTCTACATCACGATAAAGTTATTCGTATGACGGCTTTTCAAAATAAGGCATTATATGGGATGTGGTTCGGAAAAGCGGTCCGATCCTTTCTAAATACCGTTTGTCCTTGGGCAAGAACAAGTCGGTGTATCAAATTTCATCAAAATATCTCAAAAATTGTGGCCAGTAAGATGGACATGGAAATAGACAAGACGGAGAGACGGAGAGACGGAGACACAAGCTTAAATGATACTCAAAAGTCATTTTGAATCGACATACAACCGCACAAGCTTAATATACCCTTTTGCCACAAGAGGTGTAGAAAATAAAAACTTATACCAGCATGAGTAGGGTCTTTGGACATGTGAATTGATCAATTAATGAGTTTAGCTTACCATACCAGGCTTGAAAGAATCATTGATTAAAATTATTGCAAATTATTGGAGAAAACTTTTTCCGGATCATGCACATACAATAAACATCAAGAAATCTCACATTTGGGAGCTGGCTATGAGACGGTTTCAGAATTTATTAAAAAAAAATTTTTTTTTCTACAAGTTCTTCTATTTATACCATATGTCACTTCTACAGATACAGGGTATGTTAAAGCTCTGCAAATACATATAACACAATAAGGCTTAAAATAGACGCACCTCGTATATCATACCGAGCAACTCAAAATTATTTTCGAAATTAATTTAAGTCCATTCGTTTGTTTTTTTGTCTGATACCAAACCAAAAGTTCATATCTACAAGTGTACAGGTCGCAGTTTTTTGAGATATTTGAACGAAATTTGACCCAAAGACGAACGGTGTGGAAAATGGACGGGATCGGGTCAATTTTGTGACAGTTCTCCGCATGATGTCTTATTTGGAAGTAGTCGTTATATGAAGAACAAATGAAATTTTGGAAATTTCTCGACCGCAAAATATTGAATGTCAGTATTTCGGGGGCCTCGATATCATGGGGTCAATTTTTGGAGTAATCTTCCGTACAACCCTAGTTATATAAAAAGTAATCCGTCATATGAAAAGATTGTTAATGAAAATTAAATATTTAGTGATTAACTTACAATTTGGGCCATGTAGATAGCAAAAATATCTACTAGTACTTGAATAATAGAAAAAATTTTTGGGAGAAAAACTTCGCCTTTTTACAAGAAAATAAGGGGTATTTTTTTAGTACTTTGTCACGAAGCTAATGAAGAATCTTATTAGCCAATCTCGTGTATGATAATTAATGGTGGACCGACAACAACATTTTTACTTGTTTTCCCCATATAGTTGCGAAAATGCTTTTGCCCATAAGTTCTTCATTTCGATTAGCATATCACTCCGCGAATTCGCTTTATCGCGAGAGTGAGGTAATTGCAACTTTGCTTCATTCCAATCATCTCCATACATTACCCAATGAGGAAAATTTCAGCAAAATTAAAACAGTTTTAGTTGCGAACACGTAGATGAGAACGCATTTATACGGACGTCTTTTGAGTTCACTTGCAGCATAATTGAATATGAAGAAATTCTAGTTAGGCTCGGTAAGCAAATTACTTTAAATCCCTTAGTCACTAAATTCTTTTGAAAGGAATTTCCCCGAATACCCTACGCTCGACCGGTATTTAAGGTCAAGCATCAATTTTTGATGCACACGGTTGTGATGTGTGAGTGATTAGCTTAAAGCCAAAAGTTGTTGCTTACTTAGTTCTCTTAGTTCTTTTTCGCTAGGCGCGGCTAGCCTCTAGTCATAACACACACACACGGGAACAAGCCGAAAACATATAAAAATCATGGACTGATTTCCTTGCCAAAGTTGGCCAGTTGGATGGCCTAGTATGTACAAAGGCTTTCGCGCGTATATTTTTTATTCCGTACCAGGGCTAGTATGGGTACTGATTTCTTTTTTTTTATTTTTTTTTTTTTATATATGTATTAGCGTGCAGCGTAAAGATAGTATTTTGGCATAAAAGTGCGAGATTATTATCAAGTTTATATCATCCCGTGGTTCTAATATGCAATCAATCATTTATTCAAAAATGATATTATTTTAAATAAACTCATCCATAGTCACTCTTACACACTCTTAAGTTCCCATATGTTTGTAACAAGTTTTCGTTTATCTTGTGTTATAAAGGTTTTGATAATAAATTGCTGAATAAAGTTCAGAGACTAAATTTGATCAAAGAAAATTTTCGTAGCGTCTTTCCATCAAAGTTCAGGAGATTTTTTTTTTTTTTTTTTTCGTATATTAAACAAAATATCTATCAGTTTCGATCGACCTTTTGCGAAATTTCTAGTACAAACATTGTGCCAGCGTTTCAGGATAAAAAACTGAACCAAGTGGTTTTCATTGTCTTGTCTGAAATCTGCTTTATATGATTTTTTTCTTTTTTTTTTCCAATATGATCAATCACTAAATAAGCGGTTCGTAAATCTGCAACAAGATGATGACTAGAAAGAAATTTGGGAGAAAGAGACAGCGAGTGACAGAAGCGCACAGTGGGTGAGTACAATCAATAGGTGGTACTTATGCCTTTACCGACCGATACACTCTCTGTAACCACAACCCAGTATAGTGAAACCGTGCTGAGAACTGGGTTTGCAAGCACCGACTTGGTACTCGCGACTCTTATCTACTCCGCTAGAAGAGCGAAAAAAATGGTAGTCGTGTAGGCGAAAATCTGAGCCGTAGCGTCATGGACGGCTGTTATAAGTTTTTCCGTCAAATTTTCTCAACTTTTTCCATATTCATTAAAGATGGGTGTGGTTAATTGCGCACTTTCATCCCATTGCTTGCTGATAGTAGAAAATGGAAGCAGTTGTTTCGAGAGATTGGAGTGGTTCCTGAAATCAATTACCTTATGTAACATCAATCGAGGACTTGACAACTTTTCTGAAGTCTCATTTAACCGGTGTCGCCCACGCACCACTGTCATATGGCACAGCGTGGAGGAGGCCATATCAGTTGTTTTCTGTCGATGCGCATACATCTTGGGAGAGAATGGTTTGGATTTGGACTGGGTAACCAGGATCGTATGGGATATTCAAAGGCGGGAGTGAATATGGTCGCCTAAACTAATGCTAAAAGCTTTATAGCCTAAAAGTCTTGAAAAATGTTCCTTTTAAAACATTCCAATGGTCGAGTGCGTCATGCTTTTAAAATAAAACATAGCCACAGTTCAATCAAAAGTTTCCTCGATAAACTCATCCACAGTTCATTTGAGTCGAGCCACGGCTCCGCGAGCACTGAATTTTATTTTTCGGCTGAAAACTTTCTGTTCCACCAAGGAAGAAAGATGTCACGGCCAATAATAGAAGAAGCATACTTAGGTCATTGCGTGCTATTTTCAGTTTGATCAAGTAATGAAGACAAACGATGTAGCGAAAAACATTATCGCTACTTTCTAGAACGCTCTGAAACTAAACAAGTTTCACAGATGATTTAAAAAGTTTACAAATGAGCATAGAATTCTCAAGGATGCCGCACAAAAGGAAAACTCCCAAAAATTAGATGATAATATCTTGAAGGTGATGGTGGATTCACATTGTCGTCAAACAATAGAGGAATTATCTTTGAAGATTGACTGGTTCAGGATCATCTTCGTTGCGTAGAGAAATTGTACAGCCATCTGTCTTAGTCAATATTAAAAAAAGTATCCTTCAATGCGATAATAATACAGGGAAAAATACCGGGGCTTGAATTGGAACTTCTACTTCACCAGATCTCACGCCATCGGATTACCAACTTTTCAAATCGTTAGAGAACACATTAAGGGGTAGAGAATTTAACATTCTTGGGGAGGTGAAAACGCCTTAGGAAAACTTTTTCAATGAAAAATCAATGGACTTTTGTAAAAAGTTAATCGAACAACGGCCAGGCAAAAAGGGTTAGAAAATTATGGAAATTATTTTGTTGACTATACATATCTTCATATATACTAGCTATATAAAATAAGATATATATATATATATATATATATATACATATGTATATATACTCTCTATATAAAATTTTATTAAGAAACAAATATTTTTTGCCAGCAAAAAAAAAAGCATTTTTCTATTACTTTTCAGTCCCTCTAATATATACACGTTACCGTAAACACCAGGAAGCTTTTGACGAGCCTTTGATACGTTATTACCTGAATCAAAAAGATATCGTAAATAAAATAAGCAAAAATTTTTTCACAATTTTTGATTGGCAATCGCGAAATTACTTACCCACCGAACTCAAATATGTCACAATATTTTTCAAGCGTTCTGTGAATCTATTCTCTTGCTGCGAAGTGGCTGCAAAAAATTTCCCTTTAAAATCTATATAAAAAGTAAATTTAAAAAAAAAAGTAAAAACGATATTTTTTCTTTCTTTATCTCTCAACCGTCTTTCAATTAATAATACTTTAGTTAGTTAAACTTGTGGTAAAATCGAATAACATAATTATGAATATGTAAAGCTATTTACATATATATAAATGTAAACATATGCCTGAGTATAATTAACGCTTTTATGTATCATTAAAACAACACTTTGCATACTCATCCTATAGAGATTTTGTGCTCTTAACTCTTTCAAGATGCTATCAGGGAGAAACGCTTTATGCATTAATTTTGAAATTTGACGGGATTATAAATTATGTGATGCAAGAGTAACAACAACAACAAGGACAATGTAAAATAACAAAAACAACATAACGACAACAAAAACTAACCGAAAATTGTTGGATGTAATAACTTATTTATACGCATGCATTTACATATGTATATATTTGTGTGTATGTATATATATATATATAGTTTTAATATAGTTTAAGGCAAGTGCTATAGATTAAGTGGTTGCTAGATAGTAGTAAAGCCATAGACTGCATGATGAATATTATGGCGGTGAAGCAAGACCGCCAACAGGAAGAGTTGAAATTATTATTATCGCAATCGCATAAACATTACGTTGTATGCATGTAGACGGCAACTACCCTTAGACAAGTGATGAGTAGCGAAATTGGAGATGTAATGCGAATAAAGAGTTGGAGGAGTAGGGAAAATGTGCAGAAAACTAAAATTGTAAAATTTTGCAACGCATAAAACAAAGCTTCGTACAAATGTATAAATAGTAGAATGTCTATGCAACAGCGCACATGAGTATGTATGCATTGTATTTTACAAAATTTACGCTCTGCTTGTAATAAATACTTTAGCACATTCACTGGAGCATACTTAGGCAGGCAAGCAAGCAACCAACGACAACGACAACGATCAACTAAACCCTTAGCAGGCAAGTTCTTTCTGCATTTCAACCAAGGCAGACATATACCCCTACGTGCACATATATATGTAACTGTATGTACACATGCACATATATATGTATATGTATGCTAACGTCAAATTCACGCAACAATGTACAGTGACTTAAGTACATAGATCATATTCATACGCAGTACTGCGTGTAATTTATTGACCGAACGTCTAAATTAAGTAAAAATAAAATAAAAAATATTAGAAGGAGCGAAAAAAAAAGACAACAACAATATCAATGTGTTCTACATAAAATTCTAAAAGAATTGAAAAATTTTCCATAAAATCAAATTTGTATTAATTTTTAAGCAATTCTATAAAATTCATATACATTCACACACACACACACAAAATTGTGTGTGTACATGATAATATTGAATCTCAGGAAAAATTTTATTACTTAACCATAAACCTATTTATTGTTATGTAGTATTGTTTATCACACAATTCTTCACAAAGATATAGGTTCGCACAATAGTCTTTTGCATAGAAAGCTTGTATATGAGTGAGTGTCTGTGCGTATGGCCCATTATATGCGAGAGAATTTGAAATGAACGAGTGTGTGTATGAACGAGTGCAAGCATGGTAAGACTATCTTTTCTTAAAGTAAATAAAAGTAAAAAATGAACGCAATAAATGCAAATAGTTAAGGCTACACAAGCGCACACACTCACTCACTCATACATTATATATACATATGTAGAGATAAGTCTACACATGTATCTGACTACTGTACTGTCTATATGTCTATGCAGGTATATATATATATATATATATATATATATATATATATATATGTATATCTTCTACAAAACCGCAACCCTTACTATAGCCATCAGAGGCATAGAATAGCAAAATAGCAAAGCAAAGTAATTTGAGAATGTTTGACTGCTTTAAAGAGCAAGAAAATGCAAACAACACTTGTTGGTTTAACTATATAGGCAAACTATACTAGAAAATGAAAAAAAAAAACAAATAACTAACACATATGTATGTGTATACATATATATATATACATATATATATGCATATATATATATACATAGCCATATATCTGTATGTATATACATATATATATGTATGTATGTATATAGGTATGGATTATAATGTAATACTAGCTAACATATATATAGAAAGAAACAAACGAACTTACATTAATACCAACAATTATTTACACACAACTGCTTGCATTTACAGCCGACATAGTGCAACCACAGCCGAAAATACATTATGTGAGGGTTTTTTTTTTTTTGTTTTATCTCAGGCATCCTCCTGCTCGCCCCCCTCATACTCTCTATCTCACTCACATTCTCATTTCCTCACTCTACGATTGCTTTTCGTTTCCTATTACGTTCTTTGCATAGTCACTCCACCCCCTCTTTATTCTTATTACACTAGAGAGATAAATTGCATTGTTTGCACTCATTTAGTCGCACATGGTTAATAGTGATGTATTTGGATGCGGCATATGCATGTAAGCAAACTTTTACATTTATATTCATTGTTTTAGTTTGTTACACTATTTGTATAAAAGTTCATTAAAAGAAAAGCAAGCGAAAGAAGATGAACACATTTTTTGATTAAATTTACATCAATTATATCAACTTTTTCTATCCTCTAAATTATATTCGGTTGGGATTTTAGTAATACACAAACAAAAAAAAAATAGAAAATAGAAAATGGAATTTGGATTATAATTACAGTTAATTAAAGAAAAAGAAAAAAAAAACAAGCCACTAATTATAAAAAAAATCGTAAAATTGCTTTCAATCTGAAAGATTAAAAGCAAGTACTAGAAACGAAATGATGGCTAAGAAGAACAAGAGCAAGTCAGTGGGAAAGACAAAAGAAAGAAAGAAAAGGGAAATAAGGCGAAGGCGAACAAAAAGCTTACAGAAAGACTAGCGATGCAATGGACGGAGAAAGGGCACCAAAATGGCATGAGAAAGTTAGAGATCTACGTACAGAATAGACGATAAGAAAATGAAGAAAAAGAGAAGAGGGTTGGCATTGAAAAATGAGAAAAAAGAGGAGAGGATAACTACGATGGGATAGAAAAATGAGAAAGAAGAGAAGAGGATTTCGAAGGTGGGATACCTGCAAAGACGTGGCAAACAGAGAAATCTACGAAGAGACCGATGTTGGCAAGAAAATCGATGAAGAAATAGAAACAGATGGAAAGATAGCCAGTGACAAACATATATAAAGAGAGTTTTTTTATTGGAAGAAGGTAAGATGGTAAGACGAATATTCAAAGAATATAAGGAATATTTTTTTTTCTAAGTTGGCAGCAATGTGACGGCCATTGGTCTTCAATTGGAATCCCGCTTGGTTTTGTACGACACAAAATGGATTTTTATCCGATTTTTTCAATAAACAATTTTGGTGAGCAAAGAACTGTGATACGCGAGTCTTATTTACGGCTCTGGATTTGTAGTAGACGCCAACTACTTTTGGTCACTCTTTTACATATAGTATAATTTTGACATTCGGTTTTTCATTAGCCCTTAGGATCTCCTTCTGTAGAATTAATCACGTAGTTCTAAGATTTATATTAAATAATAAAATAAAAGTACCATGTATAGGTTGATGGAGAAATGCACCATTGTATCGACAAAACGAAGAACAACGATGAACACTTAGTAAAACAAAAAGCCTCGATGGAGACACATTCCTACAAAAGGAGTAATCTGTTAATGGCCATAAATATATATATATATATATATATATATATATATATATAAACTGCGGGTGCCAAAGAAATATGAACAAAAGACGCTCTTAGAATGATGAACGAAAAGAAACAAAAGATGGAAATATGAATGGAAAAAATAATTGATAGACGAGATGAAGTTCGAAATTTAGAGGTGGGAAGACCGGGATCACAGTTCTAATCCAGAATATATATATTAGGCATATATATATGTATATATAAGTGTGTGCACATATGTATATATGTATATATAGATAAGTTACGTATTACACAAGAAAATCGTTACTCAAAACAAAAAGCGCAGCAAAGTTGACAGTTGGTTTTGGAAAGTGAACAATTTCTTAGCACATATTTCGGCTTAAAGTCCTTAAGGTCTGGGATATTTATGATCTGGGATATTTATGTTCTGGAATATTTGTGGTCTGGGATATTTATGTTCTGGGATATTTATAACCTGCGATATTTACGGTCTGGGATATTTATGATCTGGGATATTCATGATCTGAGATATTTATGATCTGGGATGTGTATGTTCTGCGATATTATGATGATCTGCGATATTATGTTCTGCGATATTTACGGTCTGGGATATTTATGGTCTGAGATATTTATGGTCTGGGATATCTATGGTCTGGGATATTTATGTTCTGAGATATTTTTGATTTGTCATATTTATGTTCTGGGATATTTACGGTTTGGAATATTTGTGGTCTGGGATATTTATGGTCTGGGATATTTACGGTCTGGGCTATTTATGATCTCGGCTATTTATGTTCTGAGATATTTTTGGTTTGGGATATTTACGAATATTAAGACTATGATTATTAATCAGAAAAGCAGGCATAGAGGGCTACGTAAATGGTATGCAATCATGGTGGACTATCAATCAGAAAAGGAAGCAGCAAAGTTAAAGAAAATAGTATACAAAATATCTTAGACGTAAAGTATTCAAAACCAATAGACGTCCAGTGGATAATAGATAGCTTTCCATAAGATATGGTCGGTCTACCGTGCTGCGAATTGATGCGGATCTACGACCACCGACTTGGCAGTCTTGATTGTTATCCCCTGCGTTAAGCGGCTGTTCATAAGCAAATGGAGTACGCATCCACGCATTAATATTGTGAAAAGCCCCTTTGCCGCTGCATTGCAAAACAATATACGAACAAGTGAACGCTTGCTTCACTTTAACATTTTCTTTAATCCTTTCTGTAAAGTGCTTAATGAATTACAATTAAGTGCATACGCTTGAATAACTTTGTGGTAAATGATTGAAGTAAAGCAAATCACACTTCAATTTCATTTAAGGAATTTCATGTTAAGGGAAGGGATGCAAAAAATGAAAATAAAAGACAAAATTGCAAATTGGTTTAAATAATTTAAGCAAAATGTAGAAATTAAAATTTTTGTTTTTCTTTTTCTGTTTTTCGTTCACAACTATTAAGAGTCATGGTTCAAAGCAATATAAATTTGTTTGTTCAAATTCCAAAGAAATGTTTTTCAATGCTTATGACTTACATAACGTGGAGTACATATTTATATATGTACTAGAAATGACTATAATTGAAACTTTTCCGTTTTCAACGCCTTCTCTATGCTTTCTTTACATGATCTTTTAAACAAATTTTTTTTTTGAAACTTTTGTCATCCGGTGCTGTGCTGCTTGCTCACCGTCCTTGTTTACATTTTAAAGTTTATGTTAATTTCGTTGTGTTTTTTTTTTTTTTTTTTTTTTTTTTTTCATTCCCTTAAACTTTATTTTTTACTTTATACTGTTACTTGTGTTAACAGATGTGCTTTCTTTCCTATGATCGCATTAAAATACAAAGGCATTGACATATGAGTGCAAAAAGAAAAAAAATAANCTTGCTCACCGTCCTTGTTTACATTTTAAAGTTTTTTTTAATTTCGTTGTTTTTTTTTTTTTTTTTTTTTTTTTTTTTTCATTCCCTTAAACTTTATGACTTTTTATATAACTTTTAAAATACTGTTACTTGTGTTAACAGATGTGCTTTCTTTCCTATGATCGCATTAAAATACAAAGGCATTGACATATGAGTGCAAAAAGAAAAAAAATAAAAAAAAGTTTTTTACAAAAATTTAAACTTTTTATCTCTACTTTAAAATTCTACCATAAATTTATTTTTTCCTTTCTTTTCCCCAATTTCTCTGCTCACAACAAAAAAAAAGGTTGTGGTAAATTTATTTATATTAAAATAACTGCAAAAGTTCATAACACTTCCGCAGAGTTTATAATTTGTTGTATGGATCTCTGCTTGAATGACTGACTGACACTCTTGCTGAGAGCAACATATACTATTTACTGACAGCTAACATATGTTCTTTGGAAAATAATTAAAAATGTTACTTGTAAACAAACTGAACAAAAAACAAAACAAGAAAAAAATCGTACACGTGAACATAGATAGAATAGTAACACACTTAATGATTTATTTTCAAAAAGTAATGGAAAAAAGTTTTGTAGAAATTGACGTATAAATGTTTCGAGTTTTATTTAAATTGAAATTTTTTTTTATTCAAATTAAAACGATATCGTCGGGTAAGATTGATCTTCTTCAATCAGCATACACTTTAAACCTTCAGAATGATTTCCTCAGCAAGCGTTGTTATATGGGAAGCGGCGACGGTGAAAACGGCTCGACGAATTCAGTTTTGATAGGATTGGGTAAAAAACATGGCAATCTATTAGATTCAATAACAAGTAAGAAAATTAAATTCGGTCAAGATCGAATCTTTTGCACCCATCATGAAGTAAAAGAACAAAATTTCCATACTCTATAACATGGAGTGGGCGCAACTGATTTTTTCTGTATTCAAAATAAAAGTTTTTGCCATATAGGCATGTGGGCGTTGTAGGCGTCTCCTTTGAAAAGTTTAGGTCAATTCCAAACTAGGCGCATTCCAATTTTGAAACTGGCCCAGAATTTATATACTTTATAGGGTTTTTGACGCCTGTTTCTACGCGTTATAAAGGTTTTGAAAAATCAATTAAATTTTGATACACTATAATATTGAGTAGGCGTGGTCAATTTTTCCATTTTTATACGCAAATGTTGCAGCATTCCCCGCAGAATATGCCTTCAAATTTTTGTACATTTATTTGTTATAGTATATGAGTAACAAGCAAAAACCAATTTTTCATTCCTTTTGAAAAACGGAGGTGTTCTTAGTTTACGTGGTGCTAGGGGCGTTTCATTCGACCAATTTGGCCCATTTTGAATACGTCCAATACTTCCAATATTTCTGTCAGGTTTGAAGTGGATGGCTTGCATTTTACTCCCAGGAGTATGTTTAAAGCAGATATTACAGAGACGGACATACGGACAGACTGCCATGCTTAAATCGATTTCCAATTCGATGCTGGTCAAGAATATATACATAGTGAGAATATATACACAGAGAAAATGACAGACAGACAGACCAAGAGATGGGCTACAATTGGTATAAAAATTGTTTTTTGTTTATACAACAAGTTATGTAAGCTTTAATTATATAAAAACAGTGAATTATTATTTACATTTTATTATTCCTGGGATAATGGATTCTCTATAGAGCATATGTTCTACATTAGGCCAGAATGGGGATATGAATAAAGCCTCGATTGTGAATACGAGTAAGAATGCAATTTTGCATATAAACTTGGACGAGTAAACGTACAGTTTGATGGCAGAAATCAAGCATCCTTCGTCGTCTTCATCTCGATTAAGCATGACACTCAATTCTTTCGATAACATACTTTAATTAAAAGGCTCTTAAAACGTCGACCTGAACCAGCACTACGATGCTTGCGGCGAGTAGACTTATACATGTTGAAATATTTGAGTCGCTTCTTCCTTACAGGTGTCTTCACTTACCCCGTCAAATTGATTTATTTCAATCCCATCCAAGTCATCCATCTTTCAAGCGATATTGATCATAAACTGGTCGTAGCTTTTTGTCTTTAATTGAAGCGATTGCATAGTACACATTTCCATTGAAATCGTCGATAATATGAAGGCAGAATTTATTGTAATTAGTTCACCTACCAATGATCTGGTTGCAATTTCTTTTCACCGAAAAACCAGTGGTACTCTGACTATTTTATGGCATTAAATAACAATGAAATGGGAACCAATTCTTCTCTTTACAATTACCTCCCTTTTATGTCTATCCCATGTTTTTAATGCTTCTTTTATCTTGTATTCGTATTTTACTTTGTTCCATACAAACTAGTTGATACACTGTCTTTTGATATCTTTAGGATGTCACCTAACTTTTGCAACTTAGTTTTCAGCATTTTTTTTTCTTTTTTTATGTTTTCTGATGTTCGCGTCCACGGCGTTTAGCCTCATTGTAAATCAGTGAATTGCCGAGAAATTGTTATTCTCGATGAAGAAGAGTTACTACAACCAATACTTTTCAAGCGAGGGCTGATTTTTCCCCCATGAAACGGATAGACGGACAGACGAGCTTAGAATCAATTTCTGAATGGATCAGTATAAGAAACCGCTTGTCTACCTTAAGCCTTTCTGGATGTTACATCCGCCCGTATAAACTTAGTATACCTTTGTAGCACAAGTGGTGTAGGAAATAAAACGAATATTTATTAATTGTTATTATAATCCTTAAGAATGTCTTCGACTAAAATTCAATATCCATTTTCTATTTTGTATTGGAATTTCTGAAGAAAATATTTGAAATTCTTAAATGAAATGAAACTCAAATCGCCAGACAATAGCAAACGACAACAACATTATGTGGATTTATTACCAAGACATTCAATGTTATTGATTAAGTTGCATCGATAAGCAAGCAACACATGACCACGCTATGCATATATATATGCGAGTTAAGTATACATAGATGCATATAAAAGTGTTTGTGTGTGTGTGAATGAATAAAGAGTTAATTAATGTGATACAACAAACAAACACGCAAAGATCAACGATTCCGCTTAGATAATCTCAAAAACCAATTAATTGCAATGCCTTACCATCGAGAATTTCCAATTTTGCTTAACCACTTGATAGAATTACATTGTTCGAGAGATGTTCGTTTAAGGAATTTATAGCGATTCCATTAATTTTATTAAAAATTATTCTCCCAATATTAGTTTGAAAGGATTTTCTCTCTTCCAGTTATTATTATTCGATAGAAAAGAAAGAAATTTCTTAGCATAGGGCAAATGGACAAAAAATGCAGAAAAGAAAAAAAAGCTACAACACGCGCACTTTATCGCTTTAATGATGATTTTTATATCCATGAATGAATGCATACTACTTTTGGCTTTAGAAATATAGCATCGAGAAAAGCCTATCAAAGGTTTTGTGATGAAAATACTTTGGTTGATGTGAAATTCTTATGCTATGCAGACAATGACCTTTGTTTCTTTTGTTCCTTTATTTTTCTGCTTTTGCATTGCTGCTTGGTCATTTAGAACGGCATGCCGTTCAATTTGAACAAGTGTAAGAAACTACTATTGTCGCGCGGTACTGTCCTAATAACTACATTCTGGCGAGTGCATCATGCATGCTTCGAAATCATCCTTGACCCTAAGCTTGGATTTAACGTTTCTATTGAAACATCAGTTAATAAAACTAAATCACTTCTGGGTTTCATTAAAAGATGGACTAAAGATTTTGAGAATCCGTACATTTTGCGAAAAGCTTGTATATATCTTTGGTAAGAGGATTTGTAGAATATTCAGTTAGTGGGATGAATACCAAGCTGAGTGTACTAAGTCCGCCCAAGGTCAATTTCTACTTTTTGCGCTGCTTAGCTTGACTTGGGATCCCTCAGTGGAGCTACCTCCTTATGAGGAATAATTTAAAGCTTATTAATATACCTTCCCTTCCGCCCGAGGTCAATTTCTACTTTTTACGCTGCTTAGCTTCACTTGGGATTCCTCAGTGGAGCTACCTTCTTATGAGCTTATTAACTTACCACCATTTTGGAAAAGGAGGAGGGTTGGGCAGATTACTTAATGAAGGGTGTTATTTCTGCCCAGGTGGCATTGGAGAATATTTCGTTCAATGTTCTGTCTAGAGTTTTTAGGCAGCGCGTTCCTTTGCGTTCACCACGTTATCTTCTGCATAGTCCATTTCGCGTCTTATGTGGAGTTGTAAATGAGAATTATAAAGTCTTGGATCTGTTCTTTTCGATTAGTGTTTCGATTATTGTTATTATAATAAGACTGAAGAAGACGAAGACTGAAGTCTTCGAGTGCTACTATTGGTTTTATTGAAAACTCTACCGCCCTTGAGATTTGAACTCATGAGTACTGAGTTTGCCTACTCAGCAAGGTTTTTTCTCTTACGGTTATTCACGCTTATTTTGTTGTTGTACATTTCCCTTCCGTTCACGTTTATTTTGTTCTTGTTGCGATCCTGCCTATCTACACACATCCTCTTCTATCTTTCTTTTTTCTTTTATCCCAGTCGTACCTCCCTATTAGTAACTGTAGTCCCGAAAGCCATTAAGCTATTCTTTTGTTTGTCCATTGATGGAAACATCAGGCCATAGCATGCTAAGCAACAAAGTTGACAGATTGATAGGTGCTTGTAAGTAAGAATTTCTATCGAGTATTACAATCACTTGCAAGAGAAGAAGAGACGCGAATACCAACACATACAAATTATATTTTCCTAAAATTTCTGTAATGCATAGAAAAACGTAGACGAACCATATTATATATAATATATCCCCATAAGTCCGAGTAGCAGGATAGCGTTAGTTAGGTTTGCCTATTTATCTCTCTCTGGAAAAAGGTTTAAGTTGACTTCAGTTTAAGCAACCAATAAAACAACCGCGTGCACGCTTATCAAGTGAATCAACAACTTTCCTATTTATCTAAAATATTTTGATGAAAGTTTATGTTCAGTTTATGAGTTCGAAAATTCCGTATGAAATGAAATCGACTGAAGTTCATAATAATCATTAAATCATTGCATAATAAAGTAGTTACTTGATGACTAAAGATCATCCATATGCACACAAACTAGTGCTTTACAGACTTTATTTTAAATAAACAAATTCAATGGAGGATTTTACGCACGCACAGGCTTTGCCGAATTCTCCTGTGACTCCTCCAATGCCGTGAGAAGCAGAAATACTCAATCTAATTTCAATCTGGGGGATGATATGGTTCATTGACATTCAATCATCACGTTGCGAATATTCGTTTGGGATGTCATAGGGAAAAGCAATAACAACATCCACAGCTAGAACAAATCAACTCCGGGAGGATTCTAAAGACAATGAACGGCTGTCTCTTAAATAAACGCACGGCGATCAAGACTCATTAACAATACTAGGCGCAGCAGGTAGCCGCAATTCAGATAAAAATTACGGACGATGAAGCAATTCATTAGTAAAAGTGTTTCATTGGATCACCATATTGACGACGGTCGTTTGGGATTTCGTAAGGAAAAGCAAAAACAACATTGTCACCTAGAGTAACTTAGTTAGTGGAAAATTCTAAAGATAAAGGATGTTTGCCCCTTAGACGGCAGGGAGCATCTACCCAGATAAAAATTACGGAAGATAAAGCGGTTCATTAAAGCTATGTAACTAGGCCTACACCCAGACACGGCCCTTTCACGCTCAATTAATTGTAGCGCTTTTCGTGAACAACAATCTAAAATTTGGTTACCAAAAGCAGCAAACAACAACAAAAAAGCCACGTCAAATAGGAAAAGTATATTATCTTCGCGGGGATCTTGCGTGGCTACATAGTCTTTATCACTTCATATAGAATACGTAATGAAGCACGAAAATCTCATGGGCTGTTACAATGCTTCACGTAAAAATGTTGATTTTTCTGCTGCTACAACCGAACGATTTACGTGACATAACTATAGTTAACGATAATCAGGCAGCTGTGATTATAAAAGCAATTTGCCCGGAAGCCTGTCAATGAATTGATTTACAGGAAGATGTAATTAAAAAAATTTTTTTGTTTGCATTCTTTCTCTTATGGTTTTATAAAACACTGTCTTACTGAATTATTTGCTTTGTTAATCAATTAAAAGAAAAGTTTATTTGATGCAATATCCAATAAGAAACAGGCCCACTCTTCTTACTACACCAATCGATTCAGACTCATTTTTTCGCTCGATTTGAGAATTGCTTTTCACCTAATGTATGTACATATGTTTTCGCTTTCAGTTATTTCATTATTTTCGTTTTGTCTGGCCATCTGTCCAAGCAAATTTTGTATTTAACCTAACCAATTTTTTGAGATATTTTCGGCCTAAGCAGGAATGATGGCTATTGAAAATGGGTGGGGTGGGACCACTTTTTCGACTATTCCCCGTATAACTCGTTATATGGAAAAAACTGCAATTTTCAAAATTTCAAAAAACAAGGTCACTGGGTGATATTATTTCGACGTTCGTAAATTGATATGAAAAATTTGATTCAGAATTTGTTTCGACCCCCTATCATATAAACGTTTCTACGAAAAAGGTAAAAAGGTCTAATTTTCAATTTTTCATGGGGAAAATTAGTTCATACTGGTAAGTTTACATAGAAATCCATTTTAGTGAATTTGGATAACGTAGAAGACCACAGCATAAAAGGATTCTCGAGAAATGTAAACCTTTATATGACAAAAAGAATTAACTGTTAGTGTTTTATGATGAACCTTTGTTCATGGTAGTAATTTGACGTAAAAATTATGCGGCCTAAATTTGAACAACATGGACCAATTTCTTAGATCCCAGCCCATATAAGATTTCTCATGAATAAAAAGCCTTTAGGAAAAGTTTTCATTTTATGGGGAAATATGGGGAATCGAGCACAAGTGGTGTAGGGTGTTTCAGGATTGGTCTTGCCCGACTATAAGGTTCTTGGTTTTTATTTCTGTTTGCTGTTCAATTCTCTTTCGCACTACTAACAAAATCTGTTCATATACAAGCGACAGCACGCTACTGTTACTTATTAAATTTCTTTGCGCGCCCCCTAAAAGCTGATTACAAAATCTTTAATAGATAGATAGACTGCAAGTAATAATATAGTAAGTGAACTAACTTTCTTAGCTAAATCTATTAATATATTTAATAAAAAGAGATCAACTAAATAAATTGTTGGAAAAAAAAAAAAAAAATTCATTTCTTTGGAACAAAAGCCTAGTAGATTCAATGAAAAGAGAGAAAAAGAAATCAATGTATATTGGGCTTTATTTACTGCCATGTTTTCGGGTAGTATTTTTTCCGGTCTTTTTCCCTTTGTTTTGTTTTTTTCATTCATAAACTCTCTAAGGTAATTTTATCCTTTGGTGATAAGGAAAATAAGAAAGCAAAAAAAAAAAAAAAAGGAAAATAAATGCCTTGTTGCTGCCTTAAACGCATCCGCTATCTCAAATGGATTCGAAGTTCTCTTTGTTATTTAGTATTCAAAGTGACTTTTTTCTATATGATTTTTTTTCCTCTTCCTCTTTTCTATTTTAGTTTCTTTGATGATATCGCTGATATCATTCTATCATAGGCTACTATTTTGGTGGCTCAGACTAAGCAAATAATACTGAAAGGAAAAGCAAAAAAAAACTGCCATACATAATGAGTGGTTTATACAAAGGCATATATTTCTTTAGATATTTCATTATCGATATCATCAATAAGTGCTAATAGATATTGATTTCTTACAATTACAGCTTAGGCTAAGCATATTTAAATATAATTATATTTGTAATTTGCATAAGAAAATTAAACTGATTCGTTGCCAGAATGCTTTTCATTTAATACAATTTTGATCTGTTTTTGCTTTAATAAAAATATGTCTGCTTTGCTTCGCTTTCTCTGTCTCTGTCTCTTTTTAGTTTACTACAGTCTTCTCCTGCCTTTGCCTTAAGAATATTGATATAAATTCTATCATTTATTTATGTTTTTTCTCTTCTCACATATTTCTTTTCTTTTATACCCATCACCCAGGGATGAGGGGTATATTCATTTTGTCAAAACGTTTGCAACGCCCGGACGGCAGCTTGGGTGACCCCACAAAGTATTGTCCATCTGCATCAAATTGTAAATCGATTTAAGCATGTCCATCTGTCCGTCTATGTAATGTCCATTCTAAGCATTCGGTTGACCGCAAAAATTAAACTATCGCCTTGAAATTTGGTAGAAACATTGGAAATTCGTGCACGCAAGTTAGTATAAAAAAATGGGCCAAATTAGTCGAAACTAATGTTCATAGCAATGTATGTAAAGTGAGCACAACTTTGTTTTTCCAAAGGAATAAAATTATGGTTTGCTGCTCATTACTCATAAACTACATCACACACAATTTAACCACATGTTCTATGGGCGATGGCGTAGCATGATGGAGAAAATTGACAACACCTGCCCAATATTATAGGGCACCAATATTTAATTTCCTTTTCAATAGCTTTATGATGCACAAAAGCAAGTTTCAAAAACCTCATAAGGTACATCGATTGTTGTTCGGTTTTCAAATTTCTAATGCACTTAAGCATGTCCATCTGTTAGTGAGTCCATCTGTCCATCGGCTCATTAGTGTCTGCGGTAAGTCTTCTGCCGTTAGGGAAAATGAAGAAGAATGATGCAAAAAAATCTGAAAGTGACATAAACTTTTCCAAGGACATGGCTACCACATCTACGTGCCTATGCGAGAAAAACTTTTATTTTGGAAATAAAAAAATCAGTCCATATTATAGAGCATGAAAATTTAGTTTCTTTGCTTTTTTTAGTGTACCGATGATGAGTGTTAAAGGTTCACTCACGACCGACTATAAATTTCTTTCTTTTTTTTTTATTAAATCTATTGTTATTTCACGCTCAAGATATTTTAACCTAACTTAGCTTTGCGTTAACTTCAGTGCACTTGATATTCTTTTTTTTTTTTTTTTTTTTTTTTCAATGTCTTATCACTTTTCCACCGAAGTGTTTAATTCATCTACACATTCTTAGACAGCAGCGGAATACAAGTTAGAAAGTTTTACAATTTACTTTATATTGTTAGTCGTAACTATGCTTCGCTTTTTGTTATTACATCAAATGAATCTCAGATTTAATTCTCTTTTCCTTTCTTTTTTTTCTTTTTCTTCGTATTTTTATTTTTGTTTTTAATTTAAAAAGTTGTCGAAAGCGATTAAAGAGTTTCAAATTAACAAAACACGTGTTCTTAATATTTGTTTTTTTTTTCCTTTTTTTTTTTGGCAAATTTATTGCAGTGTGCGTTCGTATTGAAATAAGAAAATAAACGTAAAAAGAAAGTTTTAATATAAAGAATGAGAAGAAATAAATTAAAGTAATCTCCAAGTCAAACCTTAAAGTACCTCACTTACTTATTGCAGGTAACAGGTACGACTTGTACGCAGCAGTGTAATAGCTCTTATTAATCAAAGAGAAAGATAGCGAAAGAGTGCATTTCCATAAGATCCTATGGTATAAGTGAAAGCTATTTAGCAAATATGCAAGAAAAAAATTATAAAATCGAACCATAAACCTAAACAAATTCTTGATAGCATCTCTCAAAAAAAAGGTGAACCTAAATTTGTCCCCAATGTCCACCTAAGCGAATTATTGCCTACGAATCTCTTCTCTTACGATTAACACTTGAGCTATAATATTTCAGTATTCAGGCCCAGAGTGTTTCCCATGTATGTTATGTTATGGTTATAACTGAATATTGGGTCCAGGGAAAAGTTCGTTCCAAAAGATAATTTTAAAATTTTGATACTAAACCAATGAACCCCTTCTATTACGCAGCTGAAACTGCCGCACTGTCCATTCGAAGGGAAGGGATTCCGATTTGAAAATGGGTCAATATTGGAGAAGAAATCACTCTGTTTCACTTGTTCCGTATGAGAATCATGATTACCATCCATGTTCGCGGGTTAAAATCTCAGTACGCTAGAGCATGCTTGGTTAGGAAGGTGAAGTGAGTGCTCAGTGGATAAAGGCATAACATTTGCTAATTGGGCTTGGCTGGGTGCCCGCTTTCTCTCTCTTTCTTTTCCTTTTCTTCTCTCTGACCGGTGCCGTCTTACACGTCTAGGGAACATCCCGCGAGTTATTAACTATCTCCTAAACCATTTCTAAAACGTAGACCAAAGGTATAATTCTTCAGCATTGTCATGGCAAAGATTCATGGCATCGCTTCGATTGTTGACAAAGTCGTTGAACTCTGTCAAATCTTTCTCCTATGACATCACTTCGAAATCAGTTTTGAATACTTACCATAACGTTCAATACAGAATGAAGCTCAATAGTTATGTGGGTATCACATGAATTAAAAACGACAAGTTTTTGTGGATCACATTTCCATCTATGAATTGCTGTTGAAAACAAGCGAAGACTAAGCTATTTATGAAGATGTTAACAACAGGCGACGAAAAACGCTATACGTCCAGCAGCAATATGCAAAATTGAAGAACACATCAAAATATAAAGTTTCGCAAATAATGGCAAAGGCCGAACGGACGACTCGTAACGTAAAGCTTTGTGCTCGATTGAAAGGGAAGGAAATCATACATGATAAGGTATTCGCTTTCTACTGTCGACAACTAATGCGATTACACACTGAATCGCACTAAAGCGTTAAAAATTGATCAATAGGAAGAATGTCGTTTTCCGTCCCGACAATATTACAACACATATATCTTTAATGATTCGACGAAAAATGAGAGACCTTGGCTGAGAAGGCTTGGTAGGCAGTCTGCATGGACTGTTGGCCATTTCCTATGCTACTTGTACAACTTCCTCAGCGCTAACTGTATAAGAGGGAGCGATGTGAAAGGGGAGTTGCGGAAAACACCCGAGATTTAGTTTTTCGCCCGGAATGCTTATAGACCGTATTTGACGTCATAGTGGTTTCACGAAAAAAAAAAAAATAGCAAAAGGTCGACATTTATCGAAATGGTAAGCATTTCATTTAATAACGTTTCTGGAAAATATGGGAAAAAAGTGAAAGAGCGCCACGAACTTTTTACTTTAATGTATTAGTTTCAATTTCAATAACACACCAGAACCAGAACAATGTTTCTTTTTTAAATCGCTTTCCACTTATGAGATTTTAAAGAAAATTCGAAATTTTACTTTGAGTTTTACTACAAATAAAAATAAAAGTAAAATAAAATACTTGATACAGTAAACAATAACAATCAACGAACAACGCAATACAATAACAATAACATGAAAAATCATTAAAATCATTGTAAACATATTTGTATGTAAATATCAAAAGATACCTGAATAATGAATACAATTGTCAGAGGCCAGAGAAATAATTCGAGAAAATACGGTTACGATGCGTGTATCATGAAAATTCATGTTTACGTTATACTAGCAAAATGAACAAAAATAATAATAAAAAAAAAAAAAAAAAATAAAGACAAAAATAAAAATTAATATGGAAAGGTAAAAATGAAAGAGAAATAAAAAGAAAAAAAAAATATTATCATACATCGTCACATCACCATTGTCAATATTTTGTTAAACGTACAGACACATCTACACATCTGTCACATCTGGTCTTATTGATAATATTCGCATAACCGAAAATGGATTACAAAATATTTTTACCCTCAGAAGTTATTGAAAATTCTTTTTATACATAACAATTTTTGTTACAACCTTACAATATCATCATACATACAGACTTACAAATATAGTCTGATAGATAGATAGATGTATTTGAATATTGTTTTTTAAGTCATTGAATATCGTTATTTTATACAGTAAATCCCGATAATGCCACAGCTACAGTACAATATCATCTATCTATTACTACCGCACTCATAATAACTATGGAAAGCGTGGGTACATATTGGAAAAAAAAAATGATTGGCTAGCATTTTCATTGTATCACAATATTCTACAACATAGTAGTGTAAGCTTGTAAGCAATGAAAAGCTTAGCTCGGTATACGCGTACATATATATATATATACATACATGTATGTATGCATGCATATATATATATGTATATGCATTTGTATGTTTGCATATGTTGGAGAGTGTCGTGCAAATTCGCAATGCACATACATGGATACATACATTAAAGAAGAGAACCATTGTTTATATATAATGCATGCAATAGCGAACGAACGAGCAACAAGATGAACTGCTGTAGTACACTTTGTAGTAATACAGTGATTCACACACACACACATATACACTCTCCACACATACACAAACATACACTCTCGCACACGTACAGTAATACATACACACACACACACACACATGCATATATATGCACCCTCGTATCGTTTTTAGATAGTAGCAAGTTACTATCCATCCAACCATGCTGAACGAAAAAATATGGAAAATTTCAAATATTTCTCATTGCAGCATGCAAGGCTACTCACAATTGAAATAGTTGGTTAAACAAATTCTTTGCTATGTGTTGAAATATGTTACAATTATAACCTTCTCAGTCATTGTAAAGTTGAATGGATAGATGCCTTCGGAGTTATAAATCTAACTGGAAATATAATTAAAAAAAAAAAACATTTTTTTTTTCTTTGGTTCCTTTCTCTCTCTCTCTCTCTCTCTCTCTCTAATTGCTATTATATGTAGCACTTCTTCTACTTCATTAAAATAGTTCGTTATACTAAAAAAAAAAAAAAAAAAAAATCTATAAGAAAATAGAAGAACATATAATAAATCTCAAGATGTTGACAAAAGCAGAACACAATATACTTTTTCATATAAACGCGATATCCTTGACCTATTGATGCTGATGGTAATAAATTTTAACCATCTGTAGGTAACGATGAGCGTGACATCAATCTTCAAATAAAGCAATGTTTCTCTTCTATGCTAAGCTGCTTCATTTAAGCAAATATCGATCGAAGAAATGGAAATTCATTGCGTGAAAATATCGAAATTTCTTCTACATACTTACGTTTACAGTTAGCAAAATATTTGCAGAGAATCACAAAACTCCAACAGCCTTCAAGATGCGATGTATATGCTAGCGGTGTGTTATAAAATAAATTTTTATCAGACTTCAATGGGATGACATTTGCCACATGAAGACCCCTAGAAAAACACTAAGGAACCGTACAAAGAATACTCAGGCCTACCTATCCTCCCGGTGGGAATATTTCCTTGTAGTAATTAAAGCATTGCGAATTCATTTATAGTGTTATCGGAAACTTTAAGCTTTTCTTCCTGAGAAATTCGATAGCATAGGTTCTTTCAATAAGAAGCGACCTTCAGCCCATTCTGATCAGACGACCTTTTACTTTATAACGAGCGACAGTTTATGCGATACAGTTACTGTATTACGATGTTGATTGACTTTGTTTTAGGTGTGATTATGTTTGAATTATGCAAAGTCAATGAATCATTAAAAGCGTTCCTGACTAAACTTCCTTCTCAATTCGTTTCATAGCCATTATACGTAACGTGCTTAAAACAACAACAACAATTTGCTTAAACATTTTGAAGAAAATTTCTCAACAATCATCAATAATGATGGTATACCAGTAATCGTTTCGCTTTACGATGTAAGCAAACCTGTCCCTCCGCCTGTCTATCTCCCTGTCTGATGTGTCCTTGAGTACACTGGTACTATGAAACTAGATAAAATCTTTGAAGAGGAATGATTTTGCTGAATTTGGACCATTCCAGTTTACACTTTGAAACTGTTCCCAGGTAAAGATCAAATAGTGTGTGGTATTTAAAAATCGGCCTTGCTTAACGTAACGTATTTACTTATTACACCCTACACTAGTTGTGGTACAGAAGGACGCAGAAGAACTTGAAATAGGACCACCTTTCGTTATATCGGTTCAGAATTACCTTCTTTTCATTATACCCTACACTAGTTGGGGTACAAGAGCATATTCACTTGAGATGGAACTATCTTTCGTTATATCGGTGCAGAATTATTTTATGAATCTGTGCGTCTGTTCGTCTGTCCACATGTTTGTCATTTGCTCTCGTGTACAGTCTAAAAGTCGACATTTTTGGGATATTTTGAAGACATTTAAGACACCGATGTATTTTATTCCAAGGACCAAAGTTGTTGTGGATGATTCGGTTCGGAGCACTTTTTCAATCACTATCTACGTAACGCCTTACTTTGAAATGACTTTGTCCGATTGACTGTATTAAGCGAAGTGGTAGGGTGTCTAATGAAACATCGTGACTCCCTATGTTATATGCTTTTACATATTTTATCGGATTGAAAAGGTTTTCATATTTTCACAACGCTGTGACTTGTCCCTTATCTGGTTTATTATAAGATCCATAAACTACCGTCAATATACCTGAAACCGTTACGGTCATCATACGAGACAAACGCCTGAAACGAATTTAAAAAACTCTCCATTGCTTCAGAATTCAGTTCAATAATACAACAAACGGACTTCCACGTTTTCAATTTGTACTGAGCACCAGACATACTCGCTCTACTCGCGATTTCAGGATACGGAATTTCGTTACGTAAGCCTAAGTATTATTGTTCCCGATCGTGTGCCACGTTTAAGCAGAGATTAACTAATAGGATCCTGTAAAAAGCTGTGCTTCTAATTCTAATTTATTCAACATATCATAGTTCCATTCACTTCGATTCTATAAAATGTGTGAAGAGATATACTGCGAACACATGAAATGGTAAAAGGAACAAGTGCTACAATATAATCTTAGATTCCTATAGGAATACTATACACGAGACCACTGCAAGATTGCTTACATTTTTTTGTTTGGTAAGAGGGTTTTCAAAAGAAACTCGTAACATAGGAAATATCGTATCTCAAATTTCAAAAAAAAAAAAAAAGAAACCACAAAATCACTGCTCTGTGACCATTGTGCTCATCTGAAAATTTAATAGAATAAAACTGAAAATATTAAAACAAGCAAGAACATTATAGTTGGGTAAGGCCGACCATTCAATACCCTACACCACTTTGTCTAACACAATCTTTACTTTTTATATAAAATTACAATTGCAAGGTCAAAGTTCATCACAACATATTAAAATTTAGACTTTTCTGCCCTACATACAATCAATTTTCGTGAAAATCCTTGTTAGAGTGGGATTCAAAAAATACTCCGAGTTGGTCCAAATTTGATACAGTCAATTATTTATCTTGAATAACTATTGTGATCTGATTTTCATCGTGAAGCATAGAAAATTAGACATTTTTGTCATATAAACTTTAGTTTTCATTATATGAGAGGGGTTGAGAAAATTGCTCCAGCCGGTCCAAATGTTTTCATACCAATTTAGAATGCCGCATTACTATTACTTAGCCATTTTTATTGAGATATTTTGAAAATTGAAATTTTATTCCATATAAAGAGTTTTCAAAATATGCCGTTATATCGAAAAAGTGAAGCGATCCTAACTATTTTCAATAGCGTTCGCCGTTGTCCCAAACTACCAAAATTCCCTTTAGCTTGAACACAAAATTACATAGATAGACATCAGATGGACATATGGACAGACAGGCTTAGATCGATTTACAAAATAATTCAGCCTTTCTGGCTATTACACCCCTCCGCACAAACTTAATATACTCTATACCACTAGTTGTGTAGGGTATAAAGGCTTGATTTTGTTTATGTCGTTCTTCATATGACAAATCAAAAAAAAAAAATTTTATTTTCATTTTCATCAGATTTTTAAAGCCTTGGAATGTTATGTTTTTAGCACATAAATCTTTTCAATCATTTTCTTGTCTGCTCTTTTAAGCATAATTTATTTTTCCATATAAGCCATTTATTTGTTTATTTATACTAGAGTTTGCGATGACGATTCCCATCGAAATCATGGTAGTGGGACAAATGTTTATTTTGAAATTTTGTGTTAATCGTTCAACGTTTATAATAAATTTTTTTTTCTTGTTTTGCTATTTTTTATTAGCACTTAAATATGAAAAAAGTAAACAGTGATTTTTTGCAAAAAATTTTGTGGCCGAAAGTTTAACATGTTGAACATGATAACTACAGGAAAAATTTTTGTTTTGGTTTTTTTTTTTTATTCTCTCTTTTTTGATAGCTCATAGAAGCTCTTGTTTTTATGATATATAAAAGTGGCCGTCTATGTATTATAAGTTAGTGTGTATGTGTGTGTGTTTGTGTGTTTGTGTGTGTGTTTACATATAAACGTGTTCATATATCAAAAATATTATAAACCTACTAAACTATGGTTAGGGTTATGTAGAAAATGTCGACTTTTACAAGGGTTGGCCTGTGACACAATTTCACAAACAAAAACATGTTGTTTACTTTATCACATAATATTTCCTATCTTTTTTTTTTTTTCTTATTTATTTTTTTTTTTTATACATGCACTAGGAAGGTATCTTGATTTTATCATAACGTTTGCATAATAAATAAAAACGCGTTTAATTCATTTATGTTTGCTTCATAAATAATTATATTTTGCCATTATGTCCACATGTGTGTATATATATGGACACTTTTGTGTAATAGAAAGTAATATTTTTTAATCATTTAGTCAAACTCAGACACTTTTGTGTAACGAAACAATATATTATTTGATATATTATGTAAATATAGGATACAGGAACGTATCATTGTAAAGGCTAGCTAGTTCATGAGTATTGGGGAAAGGCAGGGGATTCCACTTTTTATCGAACGCTTTAGAAATAGATGCTCAGAAGCCCTTATGAAAGCAAATGGACGCTTGGAACATTCTTACGGACGGACTGAAATTCTGCCTTGGGCTATTTTACATCCAGCCCTAACTGCGGTCTCGTTCAGCCCATAATATAATAACATAATAATGGAAGATTTCCACTTTTTATCCAACACTTTAGAAATACATGCTCGGAACTCCTTATAAAGACAAACGGACGATTGAGACTTTCTTACGGACGGACTGATGTTCTGCCTTGAGCTGTTTTACATCCAGCCCTAACTACAGTTTAATTCAGCCCATAATTTTGTATGGGAGATCCCAAAGACGACGAGTCCTCTCTCCATATATGCAGCCATAGGGACATAAAGGCATTCATTAAGTTCGAAAAACCGTTTCAAAATTTTAGATGGAAGAGGAATTTAGTAAATATTAAACGATATACGATAATAATCAAGATAAGTGAACACGAATTTTATGTAATAAGAAAAATGAAGTCGCTAAGCTAGTACGGTATCCGAAATTTTTTCGTGGTTTAGTAGACGGAATCAAATTAATCTTCATTAAAAATTTTGGGCGGTCTGAATGCATACTTCTCTCAAATTGCAGATCGTGAAATTGCTGCTGTAGTATACAGCATTTCTTCAGGAGTTCTTCTTCACTTATATATTTTTCAAAGTTCAAGGCCCGTTGAAGAGAGTATGCTAAGAGTTTGGCCTTTTATCAATAGTACTTTCAATAATAGATGGCCTGACGCCCTTAGCTAAAATAATTCAGAATCATGTGCCGATTAAAGGGTTCTCCTTCCTTATTGATCAAGAATAAATTCATTTTAATGAGTTCGGCTATGAGAGTGCTATTGAGTTCCCAGTCTAAGACGGTGTTTAAAAACGTTCGTTGAGGGAGAGATGAATTTTGGATTAGTTAACAGGTTGTTCCAATAATTTCGGCTTTCTATTTTTCCAAAGTCTTTTGAGGGTCAGTAAATCTTCTTTTCACACTAAATCTCCGGATCACTTTCACCTTTTGCTCATAAGACATCAACTTGGGTAATGTCTTTAGAGAAGAACCCTTCGATTGTGGGCTTGAAAATACATATACATATACAAACCATTTTAGAACAACATTCCTCTGATTCCGGACACGAAATATTTTTTGCAGGAAAAATCGCGTATAATGCCTTTGTACTTTTCCCCCACATATATATATATGATCTTTCGTTCACTGCCTCTCTGCATGACCATCTCGTTTTCTCTTATCCGCTTTGTTGGTTTTTTATGATATGTTTGTATTTTGTCGTTATATATATGATATTTTCGAGATTTCAATGGCTTTCACATGCCGCACATACCGCAGTAGTAACATAAAAGCACACTTTGTCTCGTATATTCGCACATAAACATATTTAAAAAACCCTTAGGCTGCAAAAAAGCAACGATAACTACAGTCAACAAAGCGGAGGATGAAAATGGTCAGAAATTTAAAAAAATAGAAAAACAAAACAAAAAATTTCTTATATGCGGAAAATCTGGGCTAAGAGATTAGCGAGGAAAGGCGCAAATTGTAAAATGCATATATACACACATTTATATATGAAAGTCAAAAAACTCTTTAAATATTACAAATATTTGCAACAAGTCTGTAAACATAACATAAACATATACTTACCTAAGTATACAGACTGTAGTGTCCTTAAAAGGCATAGAAAAAAACAACAACAAAAAAAAGAGCAAAAACTTCGTTACATTTAATTGTGTGATAAACTTGGAAATTTTCCAAGACTCTTAAGTAGCATATAACGTTTACTCGATTAGAGGCATATCGTAATATGTATGAAGCACTTTTTTCCATTTTATTTTTTTTTTTTGGTTTTTTTGTTTTTAATTTTGTTAAATTTTCTGATAAACAAACAACTAACTGCTGGTTAAAAGCACCGACTTGACTTTTATGCGTTTATGCGTTCTAGGGAAAAACAAGAGGGAGAAAAACCACCGGCAACTAATACAAAATACTTAAGAATTTTGTCATAAAAATGTTTCAAATATTTATGAAAATATGTATGAGTGCGTGCGTGTATCTACGTTACTTATTTACCTAAGAGTACTTTTTTTATGTTCCTTGCTAGTGAGTAAATTTCTTTTGACTAAAATATGTTTTTAACGTTTTATTTTTTCTTTTTTTTTCGTTTTTTTTCTTCTTTTTTTTTAGTCGTCATACATATATGAGCACGCACAGGTTTACTTATGCATACTCAAGTGCTTAAAGCGAGAATTCACTGAAATAATGCTAAATAATGCACTTGAATGGGTTTAAAGGAGGTATTCATTGCAAATTGATAAGGGGTGTCAAAGCGTATCCGCGTCAGAATGTAAAGAACTTACGCACGAATATCTTTAGTAGAATGTAAGTAGTAGTAACCTAGACCCCTGAAGCATAACGTGCACATAAAGTAACTGCCCCCTAAGTTTAGGCTCCTCTTTATAGGTGTAGATTAGATAGATTCAACTTTTAGGCTCGTTTATAAAACTGGGATATCTAAGATATCTGTGATTGTCTTACCATTTACGTGTTAAGTAACTATCACCGAAGGATGAGGAGTATATGCATTTTGTCTGAACGTTTGCCAAGCCCAGAAAGAAACTTCAGAGACCTCAGCATCAAATTTTGAGCCGATTTCAGCATGTCCGTCTGTCCGTCCTTTCGTTTTAAACATTCTTTCGGCTGTAAAAATGAAACTATGAACTTTAAATTTGGCGCAAAGATTGGAAGTTTTTGCACGCAGGTTGATGTTGAAAATGAGCCAATTCGGTCGGACTACATGCCTCCAATTGCACGTAAACTAAGGACACCACTGTTTTTCGAAAGGAATTGAAAATTAGTTTTTCCCTCATTACTTATAAACTACAGATAAACAACAGATAAATCCACAAAAAATTGTTCTAATTGTTATTCTGTAGGCGACGTTGTAGTGTCTCTAGAAAAATGGATAAGTCGACCACAACTACTTAATTTTATGGCATGTCATAATTTGATTTCTTTTCAAAACTTTTATAAGGCGTAATAAAAAGAACGTTTCAGAAACCCTATCAATTCGTGACCAGTTTCAAATTCGGAATGGATTTAAGCATGTGCGTCTATTCATCTGTCCATCTTTGCGCAACAATGTAGTGTCTATGGGAAACATTCTCCGGTTCACAAAAATGAAGATATTGCTTAGTGAGTTGCAAATGTATTTGAAAATGATCCAAACTTTTCAAAGAACAAGCTTACCGCGCCCACATGTTTATATAACAACAACCGTAAATACTTTTACTTCACGAGTTTTTTTTGCTTGTTCTTCATAAAGTACAAAACGTACACCATATAAATAGAAAAAATCGAACGCGCGCATTCAATATTAAAAGGTATGAAAATTTATTTTTTTTTTTTTTAGAATCGCGACGATGGGCATAAACGATTCGTTAACGACTAAATTAAATAAAATTTTCTTACTTGTTTGCATTATCTTATGGACCAGCTAAGATATCTGTGGCTGGCTTATGCTTTATGCGCTAAGCCCTTTTTCCCTATTATATTATGGGCCAGTTAAGATATCTGTGGTCGGATGGACCCTTTACGGGTTAAGTACTTTTTTTTATATTATTTTATGCGCCAGCATTTTGACAAGTGATTATAATCCCAAACCTTCGCTTACATAGCATGTCATTCTTACATAGCCTGTCATTGTTTCAGTAATCTGTGAAAGCTACATTCACCTTTTGAAGTATTTCAAACGTCCATCCCTACAAGCAAGCTTATCACAGTCACTAAAACTAATAAGAGACTAGTCGACATTGTATTCCTATTATGCTTTTAAGTGCCATTCGTAAATGAAATGAGATAAATTTCTCATCTTCTGATTCATTAATTTATTAAGCGATTTTCCATTGCTTTGTTGGATTGAATTACTTACGGTATTGATATGAAAAGTTTTAAAAACAAGTAGACAAACAAGTGAATGTATCGGGTGCTAATCTCAACACATGTATTTATAGGCGCTCGCAAGTCTGCTTATAAAATGAAAATATTGGCATATCATCTCTCTTGTGCAACGAGAAACGCATAAAAGTTTTTTTATTTACATTCTTAACGATTGTCTGCTGTCTCATGAGTACTTCTAACATCACAAGTAAATAATGCATGCATTTAGTAGCTACTTAAGTTTCCTCCGTCAGTTTTAAAGTACATGTAGCGTGCATGTGTACATGTAGTAGAAAAATGGAAGCAAAGGAGAAGAATGACCTGTGTTCTGTTCTTGTCATCAACTGTCATAAAATAATCTGAACGTGGAATATCACAATTTATGAGACACTTAAACTTTAAAGATCGTAAAAATTAATCTTTTATTAGCAGTTTTTGATACAAAGAAACCTTTAAAATTTTTCATACAAAATGATAAATAATAACAAAAATCGATTTATTACCCGAACTTATTGAGTAGAATGGAAGATTGTTGTGTACTAACAGCAAATTGCTTCTGTATATCTTGCTTACTTAGTTTTCTATATTTTTTTATTCATGTGTTCACTTACGCGATTACTACGCGGTACTGCGCTTGTGAGTTTTGATCCGTTAACCAACTTATTTGTCTTTCGTTGTGCTCATTAAAGAACGTTCTCGGCTGCATGTCTTTCTACAGGCCCCATCATTCACATTATAGTTTCCTTGCATATATAACCATCTATTCCTGCGTCCATCTATTCTCATGCCTATCTATTCCTGCATCCGTGCATTCCTGGGTCCATCTATTCGCGCGCTCCTGATTTCGGGCGATCGTGAACTCATACGTTCTCATGTCCGTGCACTCGTGTATTCGTGCCCTTGTTTATTTGTGCAGTCATCTATTCGTACGCTCGTGCCTTTGTTTGTTTGTATATTCGAGCGCATGTCTACTCGTGCACTCAGGTATTCATACACTCGTGCACCCCTGTATGTGTGTGAATTCGTGCGCTCGCCTATTCGTGCGCATGTCTATTTGCGCACTCAGGTATTGCTACACTCGTGTGTTCGTGAGCTCGTATATTAGTTCGCTCCTGTGTTCATTCTCTCTTGTACTCGTGGATTCGTGTATTCGTGAACTCGTATATTAGTGTGCTTCTGTGTTCATGCTCTCGTGTGTTCGTGGGCTTCTCTACTCCAGCGAACGTCTACTCCCACTCTTTATCCTTAGATTACTCTTCATATACGAACTTCTCCACGTGCCTGCCCACATGGATTCTATTCTAACAGAGCTCCTATACGTCTATGTGCTCGCATCGTCGCGACTCTATGTGCATACTTCTGTCCGCCCACTCGTCTCTCGCTGCAGTCGCTTGTCCCTATACCGGTCTCTCTCCGCACTGATCAGAGGACTCTCCATGGGCTGGTCTTTCCTGTTATTCGTTTGTCGTTGCACTGGCTTCTCCGTGCACTTGTCTATTCGCGTGGTCATCGGTATCTCTTCATTTGTTTATAGGCAAGCATATCCGTTTATGTGTCGATCTACTCGTGTGATGCTTTATTAATTTATCTGATAGCTCCCTTATTCACATAAGTTCTCTTCTTCATTAAATTCCACGTTCACGGCAACACCATCGAAAACCTAATAAGATCTATCGAAATAGTTCTTCGTTTGCTTGAAATTATATTACTTTAAAAAATGGTCCGAGAAGTGGCGACTAGGCTCAAGAGTATAACAAACTTCTATAGGGAACACATGTCCTCCTTATTCTACCACGGCAGCTTCCAATGTTTTAAATTCCTGCCTAACCGACAGAAGATGGGCAGACAGAAAGCGCTTGACTGTGAACTTCTAATACAACTGGATGCTTGAAATAAGTAGAGGGTTTGGATAAGTACCATTTCGATCAAGAGAATTGACAAACGCATGATAGGTGTGGATTTAAAAGTCTATTATTAAATACAACCTTGGTATGAAGAGGAGTCTGTAAAGTCATATATCTTCCCAACACTCAAAAGACATCGATCTTATATCAATAAATTACCTACCTACGTATTCGCTCGTCTTCTTGCCGCCAAATCTGAAGTCGGCAAACCCACAAATCGTAGTTAAAAAGCATATTCTAAACCGAGTTGAACAATACCCATGATAATGCAAAGAATGAAAAAAGTAATAAAAAGTAAGAAAGGCTCACATGTACACAGGTGTGTGTGAAGGTAACATAATAGGTAAAGGTGGATTAGAGCATACTTTAAAACAAAGGCTTTCACGAAGGCAATAACGTATATGCTTCATGTTTAATATAAATTTCAATACAATGCACATATATATCGCGACATGTGTGCGAGTAAAACAGATATGTTTCTGTTATCAGTAATTGTTTAGTTATTACTCACTATGTTTTCAAAAAAAAAAAAAAAAAAAAACTCTTACGTAAAATGTTTATACAGTGTTGAATTCATGTAATTCAAATATAAACAAATAAAACGTATTCCCATACACGCACATACTAACACACATTTGCGTTTAGAGACAAATTCATAAGCGACCTTAAAGTCAATGTTGAAGCAACAATGTAATACACACAGAACAAGCCAAGTCCCATATAGGACAACGAAGTATTACACAACTACATAAGGTGTTTGCATTGTACGGATGTGTGGGTATATTTAGCAAGCACCGCACTGTGAGTGTTTAACTGCCTACCACGGTTTTTATACATTTATGTAAGTTGACGATGACGATGACGATGACGGTGATAATGATGATGATGATGATGATGATGATGATGACGATGCTAACTCTGGTAAAAGGAAACTACCACTCCTTGCGGTATTACAACCGTGGTTTTCATGGTTCAAATGAAAGAAAACTGAGAGGAAAAAAACAAAAAAAAAAAAAGAGAGAAAAAGAAAAAAAGACTTGTTGGTTGTTGTTTGACAAAGTTCCTTAGCTGACATGCTTGAATATGCACACAATCACAGGGAGCTTATACCATGAAACCACCAGAATATCATGACGAGAACGAAGTAAAAAAAAATGAAAGCAAAAAAGAAAAGAAAAAAATATGTACAAAGAACTCTGGTATAATGAAATTTATATAAAGCCGTTTGCTTTTTATTCCCGGCTAATACCAGCTGAGATATTTGTGATATTTAAGGTTTTATGAATGTGTAGCCAAGTATGTGCAAGAGCTTCTGTGTGTGGGCGAATAAGTATAAGAAAAGGACAAAGAAGGTAAGCATAAGATTATGCTAACAATGGGCCAGTAACTATACATATATATTTATATATATATATATATATATTGTATGACATTACATTGTTGTACATATTTCATGCCAACAAACGCCAGCATCATAATCAACGTTGTTGCTTGATAAAGAAAACATTAACAATAAGAAAATTTACCTACTTTACCTAGAGTGTAAATTGTGCTGAAACCAGTTAGCTTACTAGCTAGCTAGCTAGGTAGCTCAAGCGGAATTCTTTGTGCTATAAACATAACTGCATATACAATGTACGCCCGTTTATGCAAACAAAATAAAACAAAAAAAAAAAAAAGAAGAAATATATATATGTGTGTGTGTGTGTGTGTAATTGTCATTAAAGGCAGCAGTGTAACAACCAATTGTTGAACCATTGCCATCATGAATTTAAACAAAGTATGCAAACATATAATAGTTTGCCTGAATATCCATTTGACAACTGCACGTTTGAGGCTCATATCAGAAACGCAAGTTAAATTTATATGAATAATAAAATTTTGACTTCTTGTGTTTTTTAAATTTGTACATGCATCTGTTTGCGTAAGCTTTAAATTAATTTAAAAAAAGAAAAAAAACACAACGAACAAAATAGAAAACAATTTAGTTATCAAAAAAAAAAAAAAAAAAAAAAAAAAAAAAAAAAAAAAAAAAAAAAAAAAA